>PVLC010022724.1:0-26331 GCA_004027655.1 Graphiurus murinus
GCTGGCTGTGAACCCGGATCCTCTGGTCTCAGCCTCCCCAGTAAGGTTTCATCTTTTTAAATAAAACATTTAAAACTTTGTTAAAGAATTTTTAAACATCAACATCAGTTATTCTGTGAATTTTCAAATGGGCATTTTTTTTTTTTTTTGCCATTGAATGATTTCTTTTTTTAAAAAAATATGTGGCCATCTGCTACAAGTCAGCATGAATGAATTGAGAAAAGCTCCTTCTGCATTTGGCAATACCCATCTCATTGAGGCAGTCCGGGACCGGGCAGTGGCACCCACCTGAGAGTCCGGGGGACTGGGAGAGACCCTTTCTGGCTGTGACAATGAATGCAGAAAAACCGAGGTTCAAGACGTTAGTGGCAGTGCTGCTGTGTTGGTAGGAACATACATTCCTTTTGTTTTCAACTAAGAACCTAAACTGAGGCATTCCCATGCATTAAACTCTTATAAGAGGTCAGAAATGTCTACATCTTTCCTTGATAATGCCTCAGAGTTATACAATGACTTAAAATAGTGTGCACTTGCCGGGTGTGGTGGTGCACACCTGTAATCCCAGGACTTGGGAGGCTGAGACAGGAGGATAGCAGGTTCAAGGACAGCCTCAGCAATTTAGTGAGGCTTTCAGCAACTTAGCAAGATCCTGTTTCCAGATAAAAAATAAAAGAGGATTGGGGCTGTAGTTGGAGGTAGAATGCCCCTGAGTTCCATCCTTAGCACCACACAAAAAAGTAGTGTGCACGCAAACCAATACCTGCTGATGGACCACTCCTAGTCGCCCAGGTCTTGGCTTCGCCCGATGTAAGATGCAGCGGGCTCCATGTTTTTCTTCACTAAAAGGCAACAGTTGGACCACTGAGTCCCCAGACACAAAGATGTAGAGTACCACCTAGCCGACAGGGGCCATCAGGTCAAAGACACAAAGGCCATTCTGAAAAGCCAAGTTACATCCAACAATGGAAAAGCTCCTTGAAATTTAAGCATTAAAAGGACAGTAAAGAACTTCTGCTCCTTACAGAGGAGTGGAGGGCTAAGGAAGGGAGTGAACTTTTACTGCTCTACATCGGGAGGCAACAACCTGGGTACTTTACTACACATAATAGACTTCATTTCATCTTCAGTCACACACACACACACACACACACACACACACACACACACACACCTAAGCGAGGGAATTGAATCTTAAAGATAGTAAACAATTGGGTGAGGTCACCCAGCTAGTAAATGCAGAGCTGCAATGCGCATCCAGACCCAGATCCAGACCCAGATGACTCCATGCTCCATTCCCATCGCACCACCCATGGGTGTCTGTGGGAGGCTGGCAGGCGGGGAGGGAGGACCAAAGGGAGGAAATCGCCAATCTCTTCCCTTTTACTATCTTGTAATCCTGCGTACTTCTCTTAGGACTTGAGTTAATTTTCCTGCTTGTTTTGTGCACAGGCCTGTGGTCTGGGACACTTTGAAAACTCTTTTTATTTATTTATTTATTTATTTATTTATTTATTTATTTATTTATTTATTTATTTATTTATTTGTGGTACTGGGGATTGAACTCAGGGGCGTTCTACCTCCAAGCTATACCCCCAGCCCTATTTTTTATTCTTTACTTTGAAACCGAGTCTCACTAAGTTGCGGAGAGCCTCACTAGGTAGCTGGGGCTGGCCAAGAACCCGGATCCTCCATTCTCAGCCTCCCGAATGCTGGGATTACAAGCGTGTACCACCACACCTGCCTCTTGAAAACTCTTTTAAACTGGGTGTGGTGGTGCATGCTTGTAATCCCAGTACTTGGGAGGCTGAGATAGGAGGATCACAGGTTTGCAGCCAGCCTCAGCTACTTAGTGAGGCCCTCTGCAACCTAGTGAGGCCCTGTTTCAAATAAAGAATAAAAAATAGAGCTGGGAGTGTAGCTTAGAGATAGAAGGCCCTGGGTTCAATCCCTAGTGCTGGAAAAACAAACAAAACAAAACAAAACAACAAAAACAAATTCTTTTAAGGTAGAGACCATATCTCTGCCTTCTGTGTCTCTCCCTCTGTTTTGCCCAGTGCCTTTTTTTTTTTTTTTTCTGGTTTTTCTTTTTTGTATTGGGGATTAAATTCAAGGGTGTTCTACCACCTCTGAGCCACACCCCTGCCCTTTTTATTTTTTATTTTTGAAACATGATCAGACTCTCGATAAGTTGTTGAGAGCCTTGCTAAGTGGATGAGGCTGGCCTTGAACCTGCAATCCTCCAGTCTCAGCCTCCCAAGTACTGAGATTTCAGGTGTGTGCCACCATGGCCAGCTTCTCCAGTGTTTTCAGGGCACCTGACCTTGTGGTCCTAGTCCCGTCATGCTCTTCTCTTCCTGAGCTCTCTTCCAAGGTGGCCGGATGGCCCAGGCTGAACCACATATGACTTTATTTGATGCTAGTGAAAAGGGAGGTTAGTTAGGATGCTGTGGCCCAGAGTTCCTTGATATTCCCATTGTTGAATCTATTTATATCACAGGGCTTTTGAGTGCCAATAAATGACTTGGATGTTGATTCACATCTTCAGGATAACTATTTTTATACATTCGTGATTTTTTTTTAATGGAAAGTGCTTTAAAAGTAGAAGTGTATTGTATCACTGTGACTTTCCTGTAAGTAAAGTACTTTCCAATCAATCATTCTTGGAAGAATGAAGTAGTTTCCATTGATATAACACGATGGTTTTAACCTTTTACTAAAAACTATTTTTGTGCCAAAGGGAGTGATGGCATAACTCATCCTCCTTCATACAATGGCCCGTGGCTACTATTCACCACCTTCTCAGGACGGTTTCCTCTTAAGGAAGAGCTGCGCCCACGGATGGGCGAGGCAGGCTGCAAGCCCTGCTTTCCTGAGGCCTGCACACTCCTGGGTTCTAGGAAGTTCTGGTTGAGGCATCTGGCAAAACTGAAGTGAAATGACAGGAAAAAGCCCCATGGCAGCACACCTGAGCTTCCTACAAGGAGAGCTGGAGAGGAGTGGAGGCGGTCACGGACCTGGTGGGGTGGGGATGACACTCGGAGCAGGTGACCAGATGACCAGAACCTGAGAGAAGGCCCCTCCAGAGCAGGGGCAAGGGGTCAGGGTGAGACACCCTGCTGCCAGCCCAAGACAGTGCAGCCATGGGGAGGCTGGCTTCTCCTTTCCCCATCCTGACTGGTCAACAGCTCGCTCTGCTCCCTCCCGCTGCCCCTTGCTTTCCTGGGGCCCTTGTCTATGACCAGGCTCTGTGCCTTCACTGAGCTGGCCACCCCTCCCCATGGCTCAGGGCCCTGCTCTCTGGTGAGAGAGAGGAGCACACTGGTGAGCCCGGTGGTACAGGGGAACAAATGCTTGAAAGTGGTAGACTGTGCCCGCCCAGCAGGGCACACCAGCCTGTTAGCCCACGTCCCAGTGCTCTGCGGTGGCTCTCCCGCCCCTGTGAGGCCTTGCTCAGTCAGGCTCTCTGCTGGGTGCTTTGCACATCATCATCTTAATTTCCCACAGGACCCTGTGGAGGAAGGCACAGCTGGAACTGTGGTGTATGGTTATGTCAAGAGGCGCTGCATGAGGGGCCCAGCGAGGGGGTGAGTGTGGGCCTGCAGGCCGTGCTCAGCTCACCAAGCTGGGAGCCTATGCACATGGACACATTTTTATTTTTCTTATTTTTTAATTTTTTTGCATTAGTAGGGATTGAACTAAGGGGCATTCTACCTCTGAGCTACATCCCCAGCCCTACTTTTTAGTCTTTATTTTGAAACAGGGTCTCACTAAGTTGCAGAGGGCCTCACTAAGTAGCTGAGGCTGGCCTCGAACCCGGATCCTCTGGTCTCACCCTCCCAAGTACTGGGATTACAAGCATGTGCCACCATGCCCAGTCAGACACATTTAAAAAAAAATTGTGGTATTAGGGATTGAACCCAAGGGCATTCTGCCTCTGAGCTACACCCCCAGTATCCTTGCACCCCCTTCTCTCCCTCTCCTCTTTGCAGTGCTGGGAATTGAACCCAGTGGGGTTCTACCTTCAAGCTACACCCTCAGCCCTTATTATTTTTTATTTGGAAACAGGGTCTCAGTAAGATGCTGAGAGCCTTGCTAAGTTGCGGGGCTGGTTTTGAACCCATGACCTCCTGTCTCAGCCTCCCAAGTGCTAGGATTACAGATGTACACCACCATGTCCAGCTTGCACAGGGACAGCTTCTAACCTGCACAAAGTGCCACAGAGGCCAGCAGCAACCCTGTGGGGTCCATATATTAAGGTTGAGGAAATTGAGGTCCAAGGAGATTATGGATGGCAGTTGAGATTTGTGCCAGGGTCACCTACGTGGGAATCCAGCAATCGAGAAGGTGGAGAAGCTATTTTGAGGAAGAGCGATTGGGCTTTGGGCTACTGTTCAAATTTTCTTCCTTCCACATGGGAAGGGCTCATGCTGTCTGTGGTGATGACGAATGGCCGGCAGGAGAGAGTGAAGACCACGACCTCTAGTGACGATCCTCTACATGGGGCCATTTTCCTCTCTGTGCTTGGGGCAGGAGCAGGAAAGAGGAGGCCAACTGGAGTTGTCCTGGGAAGGCATGGGGATGAACAGGAGTACAAAGGAATCAAAGGTTTTCAGAGGGAATACCTCAGATGAACAGCCAGGAAGTCTAATGTGGGTAAGGCAGGAAGGGAGGGCAGGAGGGGCTCAAGAGGAGAGGAGAAAATGGAGGGAACTAAGGGAAGTATGAGCAGTGTAAGAGAAGAGGCGAGAGAGCGGGCTGCCGTCAGAGGAGGATGTGGGGTTTATCGCCACAGGATTGCAGAAGTTCCAGGCAGGTGTTAACAGGGTCCTGGATGTCACCACGGGAGTGAAGGCTCAGTGTGTCTACAAGCCAGGGGACATGGAGTGGCTCATCCTCACGGTACTGAGGTCACCCTATATCATGGCAGCCCTGGAGTGGACAGAAAAATGGTGATGTAGACACGAAGGTCTTAGATAAACAGAGAACATTCAGGAAACAAAGTAGAGGTGCTGTAACTGAATTACATGAGCTTCAGCAGTGCAGGGAACTTTCCAGGAGGGGAGGGGAGTGATGGCTGGAAGCTGCAATGAATGGGTTTTGGGGTCAGGAGCAGTTTTTACCTGCGATGGCTGCATGAGGCGTTTAAGATGTAAAAGAACTTATTTATGATGAACAGAATGGCCAGAGGCACAGCTGAAAGTTTTAGGAGGGAGTGAAGCACTGTGAAGTTGAGCATAGAAGAATCACTGTTGAGCAGGTGTAGTGGTGTATCCCTGTAATGCCAGTAGTTGGGAGGCTAAGACAGGAGGATGGCAGGTTTGAGGACAGCCTCAGCAATGTGTGAGACTCTGTTTCAAAGACAAAACATAAAAAAGGGCTAGGGATGTAGCTTGGAGGTAGAGTGCCCTTGGATTCAATCCCCAGGATAATACACACACACATACACACACACATACACACACACACACACACACTCACTGCAGGCAGGGACTCCCCTAGGTCTCCTCTGCTCCCCTGATCCTTTCTTCTGTCTTTTCCACGGGTCCCTCTTCCTCCCACATCACGGACATCGGCTTCCCTTCCATTTTGCACCAGGCCCATTGTCCTTCTCCTTATTCATCATTTCCTCAACTCCTAATACAGTTGCAACTGCTATGAAGATAGTGAATCCTAAATCCATGTATCCATGTGTATGTGTATGTGTGTGTGTGTGTGTGTGTGTGTGTGTGTGTGTGTGTGGCACTGGGACTTGATCTCAGGGGCATTCTACTTCTGAGCTATTCCTCCAGCCTAATTTTTATTTTTATTTTTATTTGGAAATAGATTCTCACTAGGGTGATGAGAGTCTCACTACTTGTTGAGACTGTCTCCAAACCTGCAATCCTCCTGTCTCAGCCTCCTAAGTACTGGGACTACAGGCCCACACCACCATGCCTGGCTCTAAATCCACATCTTTATTTCACACTCCCCTCTGTCTTTGGATTTGCTCTCCCAGGCTCATGATCTTGTAGTCAACTCTAACTCGAAGCTAACTTGATGCATCACTGCCCGAGCAGGGGCCTCTTCTTCTCTTGTCAGTTGTGGGACCGCCACACTAAATATCTGGGGCTTTTCTGGATACTGCTTTCCTATATCATCAACAGTTGCCAAGTTTAAATCCTGAATACTTCTGAAATCTGTCCTCTTGTCTCCATCCTGACACCCTCTGCCCTACTCCATGATTATATCACCTCTGGAGGACCAGGTCAACATCCTAGCAGGCTCCTGCCTCCAGCTGGGACCCCCTCAACCCACCCTCTACACTGCTGCAACTCTGGCAGCCTCTCTTCCATGCCTAACGCCCCTTGAATGTTTTTTGTCTTTCTTAGGATTTTGTTTTGTTTTGGTACTGGAGGTTGAACCCAGAGGCATTTTACCTATGAGCTACACACCCAGCTCTATTTTATTATTTTTTAAAATTTTGGAAACAGGGTCTCATTAAGTTTCTGAGGCTGACCTTAAATCTGCAATCCCCCTGTCTCAGCTGCCCAAGTCCTGGGATTACAGATGTGCACCACCATGCCTGGCTTTAATTTTTTTTTTTTTTTTCTGGTACTGGGGATTGAACCCAGGGGCATTCTACCTCTGAGCTACACCTCCAGCCCTATTTTATTTTTAGGGTCTCACTAAGTTGCTGAGGGTCTTGCTAAGTTGCTCAGGCTGGCCTCAGAGCTGCAATGCCCCTGTCTCAGCCTCCCAAGTAATGGGATTACAGGCGTGCACCACCATGCCTGGCCTCTTGGGATAACATTTTAGCTCCTTAACACAGCACACAGGCTCCCTTAAGCACTTCTCCAGTTTCACTTCTTACCTCTTCCTATTCACTCCTGGGTCTTTGTTCATGGGGATCCCTCTCTGATTTCAGAAGTATTCAGGACTTAGGCTCTTCCCTGGACTAGCTCCTGTACTCATTTTCCAAGACTCAACTCAGGCAATGGCTCAGTCGTCGCATATTTATTGCCTGGCGCTACGTTCACCGAGCTTCCACCGAGCTCACCAGTCTAGGCTAGGTACCCGCTCCTGCCATGTTCCCTGCCTCCTCCTTGAGGGCAGGAAGTTAGACGGTCTTCATCACCTCCGTATCTGAGACCTCATACCATGCCACCCACGGCTGAAGTACGTGCTGATGAAGCAGCGCCAGGAGGACAGAGCTCAGGCTGGGAGCACACGCTGTCCCAAGAACGGCTTGTGGGAGGGAGGACAAAGGAACAGGCTTGTGAAAGTCCCAGTTTGCCAAATTCTAGTTGCTAGAAAAGCAGATGAGTTGGAGGGAATAATGGGTATTAAGTGTGGTTGGGAAAAAACCCCATGTGATGAAAATCCCCAAAGTACCATGGTGTCAAGAGGCACAACAGAGCCAGACGGTCCTGCAGGCGTGATGTCATCGCCGGCCTTCACTGCTTAGGAATCCTACCCACCCGGCGGGCGTGAGTCACAGCCCAGGCTGCCAAGGGACCCCGCAGCCACAGCCCTCGCATTCCTCCCCGATGTCTCCACACATTCCATCCGAGTGGATGCCGCTCTTTTTTCTTCCCCAACCTCTCCCTGCACAAAGCCACTCAGAGCCTACAGTGTGGATGTGAGCTCCTCAGCCAGCCGTGTGGCTTTAGAGCCAGCAAACGGGACAAAACATGACTAAAGCACAAGTCAGCGCGCTATTTCTCCTTAAGAAAGGATCTTGCATGGAAGCCGGGCGCAGCGGTGCATGCCTGTGATCCCAGTACTTGGGAGACTGAGATAGGAGGATTGCAGGCCTGAGGCCAATCTCAGCAATTTAGGGAATCCTATTTCAAAATAAAAATAAAAAGGAGCTGGGTATCTGTTATCTCAGTACTTGGAAGGCTGAGACAGGAGAATTGCAGGTTCGAGGACAGCCTCAGCAATGTAATAAGACTTTCAGCAATCTAGTGAGACTCTGCTTCAAAACAAAAAATAAAAAAGCCTGGAGGTGTATGGAGGTAGAATGTCCCGGGATCAATCTCTAGTAACACACACACACACACACACACACACACACACACACACACACACTAAATAAATGAATGAATGAATGAATGAATGAATAAAAAGAGGGAGGGGGCCTGGGTGAGTAGTTTAGAGGTAGGTAGAATACTCCTAGGTTTAATCCTCAGTGCCAAAAAGAAAGAAAGAAAAAAAAGGTTGAGAAATGCAGAAGTAAGGCCTCCTGTCCCCATCCATTGCCAGTGGTCCCATGAGGGTCTTCTGGTGCACGAAAAAGTCCTAACCAGCAAGCGCCACATTGCCAGACACTCTGGGCAGGTGTTGACAGCTCTCTGCTTTCTTTCCACTGAGCCAGATGTTCCTACATCTCCTGGCCATTCCTCTCCTGTTTACCTAGGTCTCCATGGTCACCAGTGAGCTGGGCAAGCCCACGGCCTGGAGTGAGGACTCTAGCAAGAGGACGAGGACCAGTGTGGCTGGCCTATCTTCCCACAGCAGGAGAGGACGAAGGCTCCCCCTGGGCAGGCCGGACAGGGTCCTCTCTCTGGTGAGCAGACCAGGAGAGGCGGTGCTGTGCACACCAGCGCCGGGTTCCACGCTCACCTCTGATTCTGCCCATTGTCTCTTATCAGCACATATTGACCTCCTAAGGATGAGATCACATCCTTCCCCAACCTCAGCCTTCCCGCCTTCCCGAACCAGAGCGGTTTATGAGCAGCAGGAGGGACAGCGAGAATCCAGATTTCTTATCAATATTGTTTAAGTGCTGCTGATTTTCATTCTAAATAAATCTGGAGGAGACATGACAAATCATTATGTCACGAATGTCCATGACTGTGCCTTCTCCTGTCAGCCACTTTGATTTATGATAGTTAAGTTTCAATCATTAGGAGGAGACAGTCCAGTGGTGTGTGTGTGTGTGTGTGTGTGTGTGTGTGTGTGTGTGTTAATGGAGATGGAATCCAGAGGCATTCCACCTCAGAGCTAGACCTCCAGCCCTATTTTATTTTTTATTTTGAAATAGGGTCTCGCTAGGTTGCTGAGGCTCACCTTGAACCTGTGATCCTCCTGTCTCAGCCTCCCAAGTACTGGGATTACAAGCATGTGCCACCATGCTGGGCTGCCCAGCCTCATTTCTGTCTTTTAAGGAAAAGGTACATTTTTTTCACCTTAGCTATACAATTTATTGGCTATTTGATTAATGAAAAGTTTTTTTTTTGTGTGTGTGTGTGTGTGTGTGTGTGTGTGTGGTGTTAGGTTCTGAACCCAGGGCTTCCTGCATGCTAAGCAGGTGCTCTACCACTGAGCTACATCTCCACCCCTCCAAAAAATGGCTTTGAGATATAATTCAGATACCATATAATTCAGCCACTTAAGTATACAATCTAATGGTTTGTAGAATAGTCATAGTTGAGCAACCATCATCGCAATTTAATTTTAGAAATTTTCATCCCCCCAAAGAAACCTTGTACTTCTTAACACTCACTCCCCATTCCTTCCACTACCTCTAGTCTAAGAACCAGTTATCTACTTTCTGTCTCTACATAGGTGTTAAATAGACACACATTTTTGAGTAAAATCATTTCGTATTTTAACTCTGTAATTAACCAATAGCTGATTATTCCATCATTAACCAATTCTTTAACTACAATTAACCAATTATCTTCATACCTAATCTATTGATTTTAGCTGGTGTTTATGACTTTTATTTTTCTCTTTTCTTTTTTTGGCACTGAAGATTGAACCTAGGGGCATTCTATCTCTGAGCTACACCTCCAGCCCTATTTTACTTTTTATTTTGAAACAGGCTCCTGCTAAGTTGCTGAGGGTCTTGCTAAGTTGCTGAGGGTCTTGCTAAGTTGCTGAGGCTGTGATCCTCCTGTCTCAGCCTCCCAAGTCCCGGGATTACAGCCATGGGTGACCATGCTCTGCTTAGCTGGCACTTTGTGTGAAAAGTGAAGCTGGTGTTGGCCCCGTGGGACCTGTCCCAGGTTGCTAAAACTTCATTCCCAATAACCACTGAGGCGACAAAGTTTGTTTCCTTCCTGCTCAGAATTGTTCACTTGAGAGTCTGTAAAGTTTTCAGATTAAATTATAAATGCGCCAGGAGCTTGCTGTTTAAGAATTCCTATGGTGAAATTGTTTGTGAAAGCTAATCTCCCGCATTCTTCCCGAACACAGACACATTAACCAGTCTGGTTTGTAAATCTCAGTTTCTATAGATTTGGTTGGCTGGAGGCATTTTCTTTTCAGTTTTCTGTAATGATTAATGTGTGGCACAAAGATGGATGCTGAGCTTCCTTTTTTTTTTTTTTTTTTTTTTTTTTGTGGAACTGTGGGTTGAACCCAGGGGGGTTCTTTCTGAGCTATATCCCCAGCCTTATTTTATTTTGTAACAGGGTCTCATGCTAAGTTGCTGAGGCTGTCCTCAAACCTGCAATCCTTCTGTCTGAGCCCCTCAAGTACTGGGATCACAGGCATGCACCATGGCGCCTGGCGAAGCTTCCTTCTTGAAGGTCGAGACCCCTTGTATAGGGCTGCTGTCGATGATTTCCAGACAGATGCCTCGAAGCCTGGATGTGCAAGGTTCTTTGCATGAGACCTGCAGTATCCACACAATGCCATCCGCCCTCCTGATTGTCGCAGAACTTTCTTGGGACCCCCAGAGAAGACAGCAAGAACATATTTTTCTAACCTCTTGTAGCCACAAATCAGGCAATGGTTTTCCTTTCCTTTCTCTTGGTCACTCTAGAGGCCAAAGGTGGATCTGGCTGAGGAAATGATAAACACAGGCCTCTCCCTACTCGCACCCTGACACGATGCTTGTGCCACCGGAATCCTGCGGCAGGGTGACACGACTTTCACTATTACACAGCACTTTCTGATTTATGGGTCATGTTTGCAGATGGGATTAAATTTTTTTTCTCTTTTTTTTTGTGGTACTGGGGATGGAACCCAGGGGCATTCTACCTCCGAGCTATACCCTCAGTCCTATTTTTTATTCTTTACTTTGAAACAGGGTCTCACTAAGTTGTGGAGTGCCTCACTAGGTAGCTGAGGCTGGCTGAGAACCCAGATCCTCGGGTCTTAGTCTCCCAAATGCTGGGATTACAAGCGTGTGCCACCACGCCCGGCTCAGACTGGATTCAATTTGAATCTCATTACAATCCTGTGAGTAGACTGGGTGAGTCTTTCATTTTCCAGATGAGAAACCAAGTGTGAGACGGGGTTCAAGGTCAACGGTGAGTTGGCACAATTAGGGTGCCTCTGGTTAAAGCGAGTCCCCACTAAAGCAGTCTGGGGGGCCGTATATATAATGCCTTTAAAATTTGTAGCACGTCTTTGAATATCCTCATGGGACGCAAACTTCCATCTTAGCTAGGGGTTCTCAAACTTGGGCACTCCTCAGAATTGCCTGGCGGGCTTGTTGAAACAGGACTGCTGGGCTCCACTTCTGAAGTTTCTGATCCCTGAAATCCAAGGTGGGGCCTGGGATTTGCATATCTTATGAGTTCCCAGGTGGTGTTGATGATGCTGGTCTGGGGCCACACTTTGAGAATGACTCTCCTGAGGGACTTATTTCAGGAAAGACTGAAACATTTAAAACCAAGTCTACTGATTTTGTTGGGGGGAATCAAATTAGGGAATTCCACCACTGAGCACAAACAATGGGCAACTGTGAAGAACCACACTAGTGGCCGGTGCGGTGGTGCACACCTGTAATTCTAGTACGTGGAAGGCTGAGACAAGAGTATCGCAGGTTAGAGACCAACCCAGGCAATTTTGTGAGACCATATTTCTTTTTTTTCCCTCTCTTCCTCCCTCTCTCCCTTCCTTCCTTCTTTTTTTGTGGTGCTGGGGTTGAACCCAGGAGCATTCTACCTCCAAGCTATACCTCTAGCCCTTTTTAATTTAATTTCATTTTTTGTGGTATTGGGGATTGAATGCACGGGTGTTCTATCTCTGAGCTATACCCCCTAGACCAATTTTATTTTTTTATTTTGAAACAGGGTCTTACTAAGTTGTTGAGGCTGGTTTCGAACCTATGATTCTCTGGTCTCAGTCATATCCGGCTTATTTTTGATTTGAAACATTCTCGCTGGGTTGCTGAGGCTGGCCTTGAACCTGTAACCCTCATGTCTTACAACACTGGGCTCAAGACACTATTTCAAAATAAACCATAAAATAGGGCTGGGGGTGTAGCTCCCAGGTAGAACCCCCGTGGGTTTAATCTCCAGTACCCCACCTCCCACACTCATACACACAAGAACATTAGCTCTGGTGGAAATTTGAACAAAGAACTCCAAATAGGTTCTGCACCATGGCAGGCAGTTGGATGGGACTGAATATGACACTTCCCCATGGGACGACTTTAAAGGGAAGGAGGCTCTTGGATGTGTACTAAAGAATTCTCATGAGTATGTATAGGAATACCTTCCACAGTATTACACTGTAAAATGTTCATTGCTAACTTCTGATTTTCCAGCTTTGGGAAAAGAAAGAAATATGGCGGTGACACATTGGAAAGAGTTGGTATCGGGGGAGAATTCATTGCTACTGACAAGTCCTTTCTCTGCAGCAAATGTGAAAGATGGGGGCAATGAGGGGGAAACTCTGAACTCTTCCTCCTCTGATTTTGTTGTCAGGATTAGAATGGAACAGGTGGAAAAGGTCCTATTTTGGAAGCCTGAGCTGAACAGGTAACATTTTATGGGGGGAAAAAATCCCAGCAGAAAAGAAAAAAAAAATGAAACATGTTAGTACTTAGGCTGGGAAAGTCAGTCCTTCGTGTCACAGCAGGAAAAAAAGAGGCGGAGGAATGCCTAAATATTGGTTCTATTTTAATTTCAACTCTACATTACATTAAACTCTCCTTGTACTCCTCTTTAATTTACAGCAAATGCTGACACAAATTGGCGTGCCTTTTCTTCTTTGACAGCAGTATTCCTCTTGAATTATGCATTTCTATCTAGAATGAAGTTTATAGGGCTAAAGCCTTTTTTTTTTTTTCATTTAGATAGATGAGAATGGAGAAGGATCAGTAGGAGGTCAAATGTAAAATCAAAGTGAGGTGGGGCTGAGGTACGTGCCAGGCAGATTTCACTGCCCAGAAGATGCTCTAAGTGGTGTTAAAAACCACACTGGCCTTGCCATTTTCAATGTATTGATTAAACCTCAACTGCTATACCCAAGAGAAACTGCCAGCCTTCATCCCAGAAGTGCTGGATTCTTCCTTAACTAGTAGCCTACACGTATTCAGGAATCATGTATAGGAGTGCAGGTGATCAGAAAAACGATTTGGTCTAAAATGGAATCAGAGACAAAAGAAATCTGCCAGATGCCGTGTGTTTGGCTATCTCGGCCTTTGCTTGTGAATGCACATGGCTGGGGCGCTCCGCTAGCTACGTCAGAGACCTGGCCCCATTGTTGGTGACAAATGGCTCCCAGTCCAAGTCAGCCCACGTTTCATATTGACAGAGGTCATTTGCTGGCTCCGTCTGGGCCTGCCTGTGTCTCAGGATCCATTCTCAGCTTCATCTGCTGGTGATGGGCTCTGGGCTGGCCAGTCACAAGAGTCCTGATGTGGACCATTTGGGTTTTTGTACTGGGGACTGAACCCAGGGGGCATTCTACCTCCAAGCCATACCCCAGTCCTCCCTTTTTATAAATGTTTTATTTTGAAACAGGGTCTTGCTAAGTTGCTGAGGCAGACCTGCAATCTCCTGTCTCAACCTCCCAAGAACTGGGATTACAGGCATGCACCATCACACTAGGCTCCTTCCCCCATTTTCTTATTTATTTATTTATTTATTTATTTATTTATTTATTTATTTATTTATTTATTTATTTATTTATTTATTTAGTGATGCTAGGGATTGAGCCTAGAGACATTCTACCTCTGAGCTACATCCTACCCCTCTATTCCTGTTTTATTTTTTATTTGGAGACAGGGTCTTGCTGAGTTGCTGAGAGCCTCGCTAAGTTGTTGGGGCTGGCTTCAAACCTGAAATCTTCCTGTCTTGGCCTCCCAGGAACTGGGTTTACAGGTGTGTGCCACCTCACCCGCCTCCTTCTCCCATTTTTTTTTTTTTTGCAGTACTGGGGATTGAACTCAGGGGCATTCTACCTCCGAGCTATACCTCCAGCCCTATTTTTTATTCTTTATTTTTTTAAACAAGGTCTCACTAAGTTGCAGAGTGCCTCACTAGGTAGCCGAGTTTGGCCATGATCCCGGATCCTCTGGTCTCAGCCTCCCAAATGCTGGAATTACAAGCGTGCACCACCACGCCCGGCTTCCTTCTCCCATTTTAAATCTTTATCCATCACCCACTCCGTGCCAGGAGTAGGAATTGGAGAAAAAGCTGTGTGTTTTTGCATGCTGCCTGATAATTTAAAAGAGAAGAGAATTTCATGTTTTACTTATGATTATAATAACAATTAAAAACTGTCCAAGTCAAGACAGCCACATTAAAGGAGCTCCATCATGACATTTTTGGCTGAAACTGACTATGCCCAGCAACCATGTCATGATGCCCCTTACTCACTGGTAGCCCTAGTTTGGCCAGCCTGAAGCACATGTGAGGGGCAGTTATCCTGGGAGTGGGTGGGCTATGGGGTGCTCTAGCCTCCTCGGGTCGGGTCGGAGGCAGCGCCGGGCTGGCCATGCTCGGCAGGCGCCACGCTCAGCCTCAGCCCTCTGTCTGGGTCTGTCTGCCACAGAGGATGGTCTGTGGGGATCGAAGAGTGGCTAAAACCCCATTCTGCCCAAAATGTCTGTGGTGGATTAATATATTCTATAATTAATGAAAGAGAAAGTGGAATCCTGAGGGCGAGCTAAAAACAGAATAAAAGAGGGGCTCATTCTTCAGGCAACATTAATGAAAGCTTTGTATATAAATAACTTTACATATCAGTGAATAAATGGCACTTAAAACAAAGACGCCCGTTGGTGATTCACTGGGTTCTAAGACCTGGCCTTGCCTCCTGCGGTCAGCAATCTTTTTTCTTTGTGACTCCACTATTCTAGACAGAAAACAGTTAATCCAATATGATTTAGTGTCTTACAAAAGAGTCGCTAAAACGTTTTCTGCCAAATGTTCATCTTCTGACAGCTGCATTTTTATTTTGGCGAGAGGTACTTGAAATAAAATCATTGTTCTCTGTGAAGATTGCATGCAAAATAATATGGAGCTACGAGATTATTACACAGCAAAGGCATTTGATAACATTAGCGCCAACCACAGGTTCCACTTCTGCTGATGCACAAAATTCTGAGTAATTAGTCATTGCACAATACTGTATTTATATCCTTTTCTGCTTGAGCTGTTAGGCCACAAAATCAGCAGTCAGTTAAAAAAGTATTCTCTGGGTTATTTATAATGTTCTTGCTTTCTTATAGATGCTGCTTCCCTCATTGCTGAGGCTGGCCTCCTGCCATCCTCCTGTCTCAGCCTCCCAAGTACTGGGATTATAAATACTTGCTACTGAGCCCAGCTATGTCCTCTGAATTCTTAAGACCTCTCATACCCACTTCTCAACATGCCTGATGCCACTTCCCCGGTCTAGACTGCCATCATCTCCTCCCCAGATCACTACCTTAGTCTCTGGCCTGTTTTCCCTGTCTCCAGTCTCATAATCTCCAACTTATTCTTTGTATTACAGCCATTCTTTGTATTGAGCCAGGTCTACACTGCACAAACGAAGGAAGGAGCTGGGCAATTGTTCTGGGACTATAACTGTCCTGAGGGTGAGTCACAGTGAACTGTGCATGCCTTGGCTGGGATACCTGGTATTTTTGTCTACACAACCCAGATCCAGCACACCCTGGCTGTTTTGTCACTCCATCGGGAAGGGAGTGCATGACGTGAAGCTGTGTTTCCAACAGGGGTAAGCTGGTGTCTAAAGCACACGCAGAAGGGCGAAGTGTGGGGAACAGTGTTACACTGCAGACAAGATTCCTTCACGTGTTATTTACTCCAAGTGAAGGGCATAGTTCTGCTTCAAATGCTCGTCTGTTGTGCAGATGAGCATTCCCTAAGATGGGGGTGGGTGGGCAGGTAGGCAGGCCCAAAGGAGGGCCACAAAGAAATCAGCAGAGCCTTTGTAAAATAGGCGTCTCCCTGTGCTTTCTGCCAGAATCACTGATGAAACCAAGGAACGGGTTTCAGCCCTCAGGTGAGTCAGGAGTCAAACACATGCTGATAACCACGAGTCTGACAGAATGATCTGTTTGTTTTGAACATGAGGTGACCACCATACTTAGTGCCCCCCTCCTTAATCTTTTTAAGAAAACGAGCTACCACTATATCCTGTGAATTATTATTATTATTTTCCTTTTGGTGCTGGGGATCGAACCCAGTGGCATTCTACCTCTGAGCTATACTCCCAGACCCTTTTATTTTTGAAACAGGGTCTTGCTAAGCTGCTGAGGGTCTCACTAAATTGCTGAGGCTGGCCTTCTGCCATCCTCCTGTCTCAGCTTCCCAAGTACTGGGATTATAAGTACTTGCCACTGAGCCCAGCTATGTCCTCTGAACTCTTGAGACCTCTCATACCCACTTTTCAACATGCCCGATGCCACTTCCCCGGTCTAGACTGCCATCATCTCCTCCCCAGATCACTACCTTAGTCTCTGGCCTGTTTTCCCTGTCTCCAGTCTCATAATCTCCAACTTATTCTTTGTATTGCAGCCATATTAATGTTTGTATAAAGCAGATCTGATCCAATGTAACTCCTGCTTAAATTCTTCAGTGGTTCCCCGCTGCCCTGAGAAGAAAGCGTAAATTCCCAGATGCATCAAGCGAGGGCCTGCACAGCCCACCTCGGCCGGTCCCACTCCTCCGCCTACTCTAAGCTCTCTCCTAACAGAAGCACTGGAAGAGGCACAGCCACTGCCCGCCACCTTCTCAGCCAGCCCTCACCCCGTCTCCCTTCCCCTCTCCAGCGGCTCCATGGGCTCCTGCCGCAGCTGTTGCCCTTGGGGGCACCACCCCCAACCACCACAGCACGGCTCATTCTGTCCCTGTGGGCAGCGCACTCTTCCAGGTTCCAAGCTCTCTGTGGCCAGGGACTGTCTTGCCACACCAGTGTGTCTCTGTTACATCAGTGTGCCCCACCGTGTGCCTGCAGAAAATTCAAGTGTGCTGAACACATGTGTGCACTGTAGGGAGCTCCTCACCCCATCTGCCATACGTTCCTATGGAGGAATTTGCCATTTTTCTCCCCTCCTTCCCTTCCTCCCCCTCTTTTCCCAGGACTGAACACAGGGGCACTCTACCATTAGGCTGTATCCTCAGCCCCTTTTATTTGGAAACAAGGTTTCATTAAATTGCCCAGGCTGGCTTTGAACTTGTGATCCTCCTGACTCAGCCTCCTGTGTGTGTGTGTGTGTGTGTGTGTGTGTGTGTGTAAGAGAGAGAGATATTGGGATGGAACCCAGGGGCATTCTACCTTTGAGTTACACCGCCCCCCCAGTCTTTTTTTATTTATTATTTTTTAAATTTTGAAACAGGGTCTTACGAAGTTGCTGAGGCTGGCCTTGAACCTTTGATCCTCCTGTCTCAGCCTCTCAAGTACTGAGATAACAGGCATGCACCACCATGCTCAGCTGAATTTTCCGTCTTTTTTTTTGGTAGTACTGAGGGTTGAACCCAAGGGCATTATATATCCAAGCTCACATCCAGCCCTATTTCATTTTGAAACAGGATCTCGTCAGATTGCTGAGGTTCTTGTTAAGTTGTTGAGACTAGCCTCAAACCTGTGATCCGCCCGTCTCAGCCTCCCAAGTATTGGGATTAAAGATGTGCATCACCGTGCCCAGTGGATTTTCCGTTGCTTGAAGGACTGTTTCCACTCATGCTGGAACTCCCAGGATGCTCTGGGAGTGAGATGACAGGCAGCCTGAGGGTCCTGGCTGTGATACTGGATGCGAAGAAATCCCTTCCCTCCCCCTAACCTTCTCTTGCAAGCAATGTTGCGGTCTAGAGATCTGAAAACCTCCTGTAAGATGCCCAGAACTTTAGAATAAACTAGAAACTCCATCACTATACCTGCATTTTAAAACTAGAAAGAGAATTTCTCAAGAGTCCCAAAACAAAGAGGGAACTAAAAGACAGAGTGTTGAGTGCATGAACGATGGCCGTCCCAGGTGCTTGCTGCTCTCGGTAATCTTCCGGCTGGGTTTTAATGCTCATGTTTGGGCAGAAGGTGGGTTTCAAGCAAAGTGGGGTGCTGGGACTCAGATCCTGGTTTGTTCGATTCTTCAAAGTGAAGATGACATTTCTGGTAAATAGTTACAATTAGACTTTTAGAGCCCGGGGTCTTCAACTGATCACATACAGGATTAAGAAGGATAATTTCAACAATAGGGAGGGAGAAGAGGAGGGGAGAGAAGGGACACAATCTGATTAGCCTTGGGACTACTGAGGGAAGAAGTAAATGTGTGTATTTGAAGTAAACTAGAGTCACTTAGAAGTTCTGTTTGATTTTGTTTTTGTGGCACTGAGGATTGGACCCAGTAGAGTCCCTTGGAATTTGATGGAAATAGCCGGGCATGGTAGGGCACATCTGTAATCCTAGTACTTGGGAGGCTGAGACAGGAGTATCTCAGGTTCAAGGCCAGCCTCAGCAAATTAGTTAGAACACTGTTTCCAAATTTAAAACAATATTGGGCCAAGGGTGTAGCTCAGAGGTAGAATGCCTTCGGGTTTAATCCCCAGCACCACAGAAGATAAATAAAAAAAGAATTTGATGGAAACAATAAAGTCTTCCACATGCTAACACTAAAAGTTAATATAGAGAAGAGCAAGTCAAAGAAAAGGGTTTCTCTAATTATGAATAATGCAAGTCATGGGGGAGTCATTTAACAGATACAAACATGGTCTTTCTTTTCCTAATTTTGGTTTGTTTTGATCAAGAAAAGAAAAAGATATAACAGTTTTAAGTTTTAGAGAATCTCTCAGAGGAGATGCATTTTGGACCTATTATATACCCAAATCACATAGCTTTTCCAGGGGTGAACCACAGTATAGAGCACTTGTGTCTATATGTTTTTAAAGGAATAGAATTAGGAAGAGGAAAGCAAGAGGAACTTGCTTTAAAGAGCTATGCCTTTAAACTCTGTTCTTCTGTATTTAATACACACACACACACACACACACACACACACACACACACACACACACGGCACCCATGCCACTAACACTTCATTCACACAGAGCACATGCCACCAGGATAGTGACACAAAAAGTATATAAACCGCTAGCCTACAACACCCACCACCCTTTCATACAAAGGCCACACACCTGTTCTTCCATTCCCTTGCCCACCTCCAGCCGCAGTGGTAGCTGGGAGGACAGTGGCCATGGCTCCCCCCTCTGGGCTCCAGAATTTGTCTCCCGATGGCTTCTTCCACCTCCTTCTAGTTTCAGGTCTCCACTCCATGGAAACATCACCACTCCATGGAAAGCTGTTAGCTGACTACAGTGTAGTCCTGGCAGGTCTGTCCTAGGAAATACCAGTAGCGCAGCCCCCAGGCCCACTGCCCTACTGTCAGACTGACGACGAGTGCACTTCAGGAGGACAGGAAGCGGGGCTGAGGAAGTCCTAATCGTAGATGAATGAGCCAGCTCCGCAGCATTATGCCGCCCCTTCCTGCTGGGCAGAGGGGCTGTCTCCTGTCCAGGCCCACGGAACACTAGCTAGACTCAAGCGTTTCTCTGTTGCTTTTGCTAAGGTTGACATGATTATCCTTCTCCACCTCCGCCTCCCTTCTCCTTGGCCATATTCATCCTTTAGTCTCTGTTCATATCCGAGTCCTGAAGTAGGACCAGGGCCTGGGTCCCCTCAGGGAGTCTCTAAACTGCAGGGTGCTGGGCACCTGGACATGCATGTCCAGGTCTGCTGTGGGATGACACTTTTGGGAAAATGGAAAACACAGCTTCCCATTTGGCCCACGTTCAATTCTTGGTGGTGAAGATGACATTTCTGGTAAGCAGTTTCAATTAGATTTTTTTATAGCCCTGGATTTTCAACTGATCACATGCAGGATTAAGAAAGATAATTTTAAATATTGAATTCTGCCTGATTAGCTAATAAATGAGGTGATCTGCTGATGTGGAAGTAATGTAATAGAGCTAATATGGCCCCCTGGGCATGACAGATGTCTTGCGCCTTGTCTGTCAGTCTCCTTAGCAATTACCTTGTCCTAAGTCCTATCTTTACAGATAAGTGAACTTCTCTTTGTCCTCTTCATCTTTTCTGGTAGCTGGTGTCCAAGGACCCAGGGCTAGGAGGACCATTTCAGAAACTCATTTGGGTTTTCTTCATTCCCTGATGTCCATTTCAGAGATGTTATTTGCTCTGTAACTTAATTTTTTTATTTTCAGTATTGGGGATTGAACCTAGGGGCATTCTACCTCTAAGCTACAGCCCCAGCCCTTCCCTTTTTTAAAATTTTGAAACAAGGTCTTGCTAAGTTGCTGAGCCTGGCCGCAAACCTGCGATCCTCCCATCAAGTACAGGGATTATAGGCAAGCGCTGCCATGCCCAACTTTCATAACGTAATTTGTTTTGGCCTGGCCTTAATATGACTGCAGGTAAAACAATTTGAGGATATGCTTTAAAATGGAAACCGGCATAACTATTTCATTTCCAAATCACTTAAAAAGAACATTTGTATCTCGGATTATTCTTTCTGCAGGCATCTTAAATGTGGAATGTGAGGAATGTAAACAGTCCTGTAGTCTAGTTCCCTGAGAAAACTGAGGCTCCAGGGTAGCCAAGAGACTCTTACACTTAGACTAGTTATTTTCCCAGAAGGAACTAGAACACTTTCATTATTTACAGAGGGCCTGTTATTATATGTTAAACATGTTTTAAGTGTTGGGATTTCCCAAAAAGGACTCTTTGAGTTGGGCTTTGAGGATGGGTAAGAGTTTGCAAGGTAGGGAAGTGGGAGTGTTTTTCTTCCCTTCAATTAGAAAGCTAGTTTGGGAATGCTTAAAAAACAAAACAAAACAAAACAAAAAACAAAAAAAACCCCACTATTGGGTCAGGAAGATTGTTAGGTTGAAGGCCAGCAGGTGGTAACTTAGTAGCAAGACCTGTTTCAAAATAAAAAGTAATGTCATTTGTGTGAAAGTGGATGGAATTAGAGAATATTACGCTAAGTGAGATCAGCCAGTCTCAGAGAGCCAAGGGTCAAATGTTTTCTCTCATATGTGAAAAACTAGAGAGAAAATAGTAAACAACAGGGACTTTAGATAATTGAGGAGAGTGATGGAAGGGGACGGGTGAGAGGCCAGCCTCAGCAACTTAGTGGGACTCTTGGCAACTTAGCAAGGCCCTGATTCAAAATAAAAAATAAAAAAGCGTTGGGAGTGTAGGTTGGAGGTAGAATGCCCTCTGGTTCAATTCTCAGTACAAAAAAAAGTAGTGTATTTCTCCTCCAGGTTTGGTTACTCAGTGACAAGTACAAATGGCCATGAATTGTGCTATAGTTCTTTGCTATCTGGAGTAGACATGCAGTCCAGCCCTTGCCCTGCAGAGGAAAAGTTGGAGTTGAATGGTGGTGGAACCTGGGTTTTCTCCAGCCAAGGTAAAGTCTATTCTGCTTGATAGTGGGTGAAGCAAGCTCCAGATACACGCGATCTAGTAACCCCAAACAATCCACGCAAATCAAATAAGCAGATGCTCTAGGGACATACTGATGAGCTAACATTTACTGCTGCTTCCACCTGCCAGGCACTGCTCTCAGGGCATATGTAGACTCTTTCATTAAAGCGAGGTTGCGGTGTGAAGTAAGCAAGGCCTTTTCAAGATCTGGCAGCTTCTGAAGATCTAGAGAAAAGGAGCAATTATAGAAGCCTGTATCATGACAAGTGACAAGAAAGTCGGTGTGGGAATGTCAAATCAGAGAGAGTGTGAAGGCTAGGCAGACTGCCACCAAACCAAGAGGCAGAGCGGTGAGGTGGAAAGTACATGAGAACCGGAGTCCGACAGACAGACAGACCGACAGACTTGAAAGCAACCCTGGCTCTGCCACCTTACCAACTGTATGTCCTTGGGCAGGTCATGTAACCTCGGGAACCAGTTTCTTGTGTGTGTGTGTGTGTGTGTGTGTGTGTGTGTGTGTGTGTGTGTGTGTTAGTTACTGAGGATTGAACTCAGGGGCTTTCTGCCTGTGAGCTGCAGCCCCAGCTCTAATTTATTTTGAAACAGGGTCTTGCTAAGTTGCTGAGAGCCTTGCTAAATTGCAAAGGCTGGCTTTGAACCTGCAATCCTTCTGTCTCAGCCTCCCAAGTACTAGGATTATAGGCCTGCGTCACCATGTTGGGTGAGTTTCTTCCTTTTTAAAACAGGCAAAATCCCATCTTGCAGGGTTGTTCTGAGAGTGGGATGCTCAGAGTCCACCCAGCCGAGTAGTGCCCAGTTTTTACAATCAGCCCAAAGAATCCTCATGTGCTGAGAAATAAAGAATTTCAGAGGTTACCCACTCGAGATACACGATGTTTGGATGCACAACATGCGTCATTTGCCAAAGCAGCTTGGCTAGTTAATGGCTAAGTCAGTAATAGAACTCAGTACATCAACTGCCCTTAGCTGCTGAGACTAATGATTACAGCTGAACCTTATGCACACCCCTTGAGATACTTTGCTAAAAAGGTGATTAGGCTGATCCTGGTGGTTAGCCTCTGAATATTTTCTCCTTATAGAATAGCTGACCTTCTCACATTCACTTTAGGTCATTTCTGAAGTACGTTCATTTGTGTATATTAGTTCTCTAGGGCTGCTGTAATAAAATATTAGCCATGCCAGGCATAATGGAGCACACCTGTAATCCCAGTACTTGGGAGGCTCGAAGATAGGAGGATCACAGGTTCACAACCAGCCTCAGCAATTTAGTGAGACCCTGTTTCAAAATAAAAAATAAAAAGGAGCTGGAGGTATAGTTAGGAGGTAGAATGCCCTTGCGTTCAATCCTTAGTGCCACAACACACACACACACACACACACACACACACACACGCACGCACGCGCTTAAACAGAAATTTATTTCTTATTTCTCACAGTCATGGAGGATGGGAAGTCCAAGTTCAGCGTGCCAGAAAGGTGAGTTTCATTCTGAGGCCTCTGCTCTGGGCTTTCAGGAAGCCACCACGTGGCTGTGTGCTCACAAGGTCTCTTCTTTGTGCATGTGCAGAGAGAGAAACAGAGAGAGAGAGAGAGAGAGAGAGAGAGAGAGCGAGAGCGCGCTGTGGTATTCTTATGAAGACATGAATCTTTTTTTTTTTTTTGCGGCACTGGGGCATTCTACCTGAGCTACACCACCCCCAGTTCTATTTTTAATTCTTTAGTTTGAAACAGGGTCTCACTAAGTCGCGGAGGGTCTAAGTAGGTGAGGCTGGCCTTGAATCCAGATCCTCCAGTCTCAGCCTCCCAAGTACTGGGATTACAAGTGTGTGCCACCACGCCCGGCTGAGGAATCTTATTGGGTCAGGACTCCACCCTAGGATCTCAGTTACTTTATTTATTTATTTATTTATTTATTTATTTATTTATTTATTTATTTATTTATTTGTGGTACAGGGGATTGAACCCAGAGGCATTCTACCTCTGAACTACGTTCCCAGCCCTATTTTTCATTCTTTATTTTGAAACAGGGTCTCACTAAGTTGCAGAGGGCCTCACTAAGTAGCTGAGGCTGGCTGTGAACCTGCCATCCTCCTGTCTCAGCCTCCCAAGTACTGGGATTACAAGTGTGTGCCACCACACCTGGCTAACCTCAGTTACTGTAATTACTCCCATACAGGCCATATCTCCAAATACAGACACACTGGATATAGGGCTTCAACATGGGGGTTTCAGTGGGGCCACAACTGGGTCCATACCACTATGTCATGTCCCTCCACCCCTCATGAGCCATTCCACTCGGGGCTGTTTTGAATAGAAGGGACTGAGTGATAAGGCATGTGAACTATTAAGTACCCAAATATGAGGTGTCATCTACTGCTTGGTCCCTTTTTTGTGTGTGTGTATGGTACCGGAGATTGAACTCAAGGACATTCTACCTCTGATTATAGGCATGTGCCACCATGTCCAGCTCTCAGCAAGGTGTGTGTGTGTGTGTGTGTGTGTGTGTTACTGGGGATTTAACCCAGGGGCATTCTATTTCCAAACTATACCACAAGCCATATTTTATTTTGAAACAGGGTCTCACTAAGTTGTGGAAGACCTCGCTAAGTTGCTGAGGCTGGCCTCGAACCTGCAATCGTCCTGTCTCAGTCTCCCAAGTGCCGAGATTACAGGTATGTGCCACCATACCTGGCTTGCCTGGTCCCTTTTATAAAAGCCAAATTTCAGGTAATTCAACATATTATTAATTGTGAGAATGAGGGCCAAAGAGTTAAGCTGAGCTACAAAAGCAGATTCATTCAGAAAGAAATCTTGAGCATGAGGAAAGTTTCTTTGAAGAGCTGCTGTATATTTGAATGATGAATAGAAACAGTGAAGCTTTGACATTTATTCTGATATTTCCAAGGGGAAACTGTATATGGTAACATATTCTTGAAGAAAACTGTTTCTTTAGAAAGATTAAGGGAGGGAAAAAACTTTCAAAATATGAAATGAAACATCCAGTTTTAAGTAGCCTCAAGTTCCCTGACGCTAACGTGGATCTATTTCTTTAGCCTCAAGGGTTTGTCCATTCAGAAGTTGTCCTAAACCAAGGGGCTATCAGCCCAGTGCTACAGGGATTTTGGAATGCTTGAGAGGTTCTTTGTAATAACAAGAGTAAACTGTGACCAATCACTAGCTCCTTTGTGAAGATAATGCTCAGAAAGTCCTGGAGAAATGATGTTACCTGTCTTCTTTGCTAGACGTGGCTCTAAGTAGTTTTCGGCTATGTCCCAAGTCATATGTACTCCAAATGACAAAGTAAAAAATGGAAAAAAATCAAACAACTAGCAGGGCATGGTAGTGCACACTTGTAATCCTAGAACTTGGGAGGGTGAGACAAGAGGATCTCAGGTTCAAGGCTGGCTTCAGCAACATAGCAAGACTTTCAGCCCCTGTTTCAAAACAAATACAATAGGGATGGGGGTGTAGTTCAGAGATAGAATGCCCCAGTACCACACACACACACACACACACACACACACACACACACACACACACAAAATCAAACAACTCAGAAGAATAGGGAGTAGAAAGCAGAAGTCCCCCTTTATTATACCCAACCAACCTATCCCACTCCCAGGAATGATTTTAACAGTATGGTGAGGTTTGTCCATATTTTAAATTGTATATTTACTTATAGATAGCTAGAAAGTTACTTTTTTTCCTCAGTACTGGGGAGTGAACTCAGGGGCAGTCTACCTCTGAGCTACACCCCGAACCCTATTTTTTATTCTTTATTTTGAAATAGGGTCTCACTGAATTGCAAAGGGTCTCACTAAGTAGCTGAGTCTGGTCACGAATCTGCGATCCTCCTATCTCAGCCTCCCAAGTACTGGGATTATAAGTGTGGAGAGTTACTTTTATGTAAATGGCACTACACTATTACTATTTAGCCTTCTTCTACTGATGATGATGTGGATCCGTCTTCTTAATTTTTCCTTATTACAAAGTTGAAACATTCCTTAAATTTTTTTTTTTTGGTGTTGGGGATTGAATTCAGGGGTATTCTACCTCTGATCAGAGAGAAGGAAGAGGAAGAGAGTGTGGTCTGCTGGGGAAACAGAGTTGAAGAAGAGTCACAGAGACTAATATGGCGTGCCTACATAAGGACTCAAGGGTCCAATCCTCCCAGTGACTATGCCTAGTGAGGAAACAGTGTCCCAGATTGCCTGGGCTGGGAAATACTTCTTAAGATCACCTAAAGTAATTAAACAAGGCTATATTACTTTGGCTTTCCACCAGTAGTAGTGGTGGCCCACAAGGTGATCCTACCCACTTAGGAAGCTGAGGGAGAAGGCTAGCAAGTGCAAGGCCAGTCAGGGCAACTTAGCAAGACCATCTCTAAATAAAAAGTAAAAAGGGCTGGAGTATAGCTCAGTGGTAGAGTGTTTGCCTAGCATGTGCCAAGCCCTAGGTTGTTTATTTTCCAGTATGGTTGAAAAAAGAAAAAGAAAAAAAAAAAAAAAAAAAGGGAAGTGACCCCTCCGATGCTGGGCTTTCAAAGACTGAAGTGTCACTCTAGATGGCGCCATCACTGGGAACCCATCCATCCTTCACAGCAGCCTGGATGGCCGAAGGCCAGACCCTAGGATGAGGGGAATATGTCAAAAGGAGCCAACTTGGAAGCCCAGCAGCCACATCATCCCAATAAAG
>PVLC010022725.1:0-16653 GCA_004027655.1 Graphiurus murinus
GATTCTTACAGGAGGGTGTGCAGGATGGTTACCAGAGGGTGTGCAAGATGGTACAATAGGGTGTCCAGGATGATTCCAGGAGGGTGTGCAGGATGGTTCCAGGAGGGTGTGCAGGAATCTTACAGGAGGGTGTGGGGGATACTTACAGGAGGGTGTGCAGGATGGTTACAGGAGGGTGTGCGGAATGGTTACGGGAGGTTGTGCGGGATGGTTACAGGAGGGTGTGTGAGATGGTACAGGAGGGTGTGCACGATGGTTAAAGGAGTGGTGTGCAGGAATCTTACAAGAGCGTGTGCGGGATTCTTACAGGAGGGTGTGCAGAATGGTTACTGGTGCGTTTGCAGGATTCTTACAGTAGGGTGTGCAGGATAGTTAGAGGATGGTGTGTAGGATGGTGTGAAGGATGTTTACACGATGGTGTGCAGGATGGTGTGAAGGAAGGTGCCTTGATGCTGTGCAGGATGGTTACAAGGTGGTGTGCAGTATAGTTACAAGAGGGAGTGCAGGATTGTTACAGGAGGGTGTGCAGGATGCTTACAGGAGGGTGTGTGGGATACTTACAGGAGGGTGTGCAGGATGGTCACAGGAGGGTGCCTGTCTACTCGCCTACAGGAGTATGTGTGCACATGCACTTATACGAGGATGTGCACACATGCTCTCTGCCCTTACAAGGAGGATGTGCACCCTTCACGGGTGAAGTGTCCGCTTTGTTGTGAGGAATTCAAATTTCTGTTTAGTTCTTAATGCTTAAAGGGGCACTGTTGTTCACTGTGCATGTCAGGGTCAGACTGTGTTGTGCTGAATTATAAAGTATAGGCACCACGAACTGCTTACAGAAGGTTGTGCAGTGCTATGAACTTACAGTGAAATGTGCATACCACCCAGGTGCAGGATCAGCGGGTCCTAAGCTAAATTCAAGACTGTGGATAGAGTGAAGTACTTATACAGGGTGTGTATGTGCACTGTGTATCAGCAGGGTCCACCTCTTTTGTGCTGTTATAAATTGTGGGTCACAGCAAGGTGCAGAAAGGAGGGTTACAGTGCTATGCAATTACAGGAGGATGTGCAAACTACGAAGGCCTAGGATCAGCCTGTGCTGTGCTGAATTCAAAACTCTGGTTAAATCCTAGAGCTTAGAGAGACGTGTTCAGCGTGCACTTGGAGGATCATCCTCTGTTGTGCTGAATTATAAATTGTTGGCACTCGGAACTGCTTACAGGAGGGTGTGTAAGGATATGAGCCTACAGTGGGATGTGCATGCTACCTGGGTGCAGGGCCAGTCAATTCTGAGCTGAATTCAAAACTGTGGGTAGAGCGAAGTGCTGATACAGGGTGTGTGTGCACCATGCATCAGCAGGGTCCTCCTGTGTTGTGCTGAGTTAGAAATTGTGGTCACTTCGAGGTGCATACAGGAGGGTTGCAGCTCTACACATTTATAGGAGGATGTGCACGCCACCCAGGGGCTTCGTGCTTACGAGAGGCTTTGCTTGCATCCAAGGGGCTGCACACCTACAGGAGGATGTGCATGCTATCCCAGTGCAGGGTCAGCCCATGCTGTGCTGAATTCAAAACTGGGAACAGCGAAGTGCTTATACAGAGTGTGTTTCTGCATCATGTACCAGCAGTTTCCACCTGTATTGTGCTGAGTTATAAATGGTGGTCACTGGAGCCAGGAGTGGTGGTGCACGTTTGTAATCCCAGCATTCAGGAGGCTGAGACCAGAGGATCCGGGTTCGCGGCCAGCCTCAGCTACCTTGTGAGGCACTCCGCAACTTAGTGAGACTTGGTTTCAAAATAAAGAATAAAAAATAGGGCTGGGGGTATAGCTCGGATGTAGAATGCCCCTGAGTTCAATCCCCAGTACCACCAAAAAAAAAAAAAAAAACTGTGGTCACTGGGAGGTGCATAAAGGAGGATTGTAGTGGTATGCACTTACAAGAGGATGTGCACGTGGCCCAGGTGCTGCTCACTTACAGGTCAGAGTCAGCCTGTGCTGTGCCGAATTAAAATGTGGGTAATACGAATTGCTTTAACAGGGAATGTGTGTGCAATGGGCACGTGCAGCCTCCCAAGTACTGGGATTACAAGCATCCACTGTCACACCTGGCCTTTTGTTTTGTTTGTAAACAGGGTCTCACTAAGTTGTGGAGGGCCTCACTAAATAGCGGAAGCTGGCTGAGAACCTGCTTCCCAAGTACTGGGGCTACAAGTGTGCGTCACCACGCCCAGCTCCTTATTTCATTTTGTGAATTAAGGGTCCCACCCCCCCACCCCACCCCCAGGATCCAGAACACTAGTAGCTGTAGAAGAAGAGCGGAAGGTGCTGAGTTGTGTTTGGTTTGCCCTGTTCTGGTTCTGAGGCAGGGAGCCTCAGACCTCTTCAGAACCAAGGAGGGAGGTGATGAGAAATTGTCTCATTAGACAGAGATCGAACAAGTGGAGGGGTCTGGGAGAAGCCTGGTGTTGTGGGCAGGGCACAGTCATCAACTGAGATTTAGATTAACTGTGGGTCACAATTCTGCCTTGCTTATGAGAATACCTGAAAGGGCTGTTGCTCCGCACACGTAATAGGACACACAACCAGACACAGGAAAACTTACAGAGAAACACAGAGAGGCACATACAACTCTCAAAGACAGACCCAAATAAAAAGTGTGCACATGCACCCACGCATGCATAAACAGACAGAGGTACCTACCTCCTACCTGCCCTTCATACCACAGGCTCTGGAGTTCGCCCAGACACCAAATAACTCAGTGACAGGAGACCCACAGGTCCCTTCACACCAGCCCAGGGTATTCAGGATTCGTGAAGCCAAGTGGAGCAGGTGGACAGGAACTACAGAGTAAAGTGCCACGGAGCCTCACCATGTCCACACACATATTGGATGGGTACCCCACCGCACGCTGCCTGTCTGTTCCTACACACACATCTCCTGGGGAGACAGCGAGCACACCCCCTATTCCTGGGCTCTGGGGGATAATAGCCCCTTCTTCCAAACCAGGGCCTCCCTGGCAATTTAGAGGTGGCCCAGGAGTTCCCATGCCTTAGTGCCACACTGCCCATGTCCGCATAGGAGAGGCACTGCTGGGCTGGAGGAACTGGTTCAAGTCAGACAAGATGCTGGAGGGCCTTCCTGCACCAGCAGCAAGGCTGACAGCAGGTGCAGCAGTTTATACCCCCCACCCAGCTGACACAGGACCCAGGAGGGGCTGGAGGTGTGCTTTCCCAGTGGCTACAGGCCAAATCCTCATCACATGGGCCTCCCCGTGCATATCCCAGGCTTCATATGGACTCCCTTCATAGACACACATATCACTAGGCTTTTTCATAAGCTGGCCGTGGTGGTGCACGCTTGTAATCCCAGCATTTGGGAGGCTGAGACCGGAGGATTCGGGTTTGCGGCCAGCCTCAGCTACCTACTGAGGCACTCCGCAACTTAGTGAGACCCTGTTTCAAAATAAAGAATAAAAAAATAGGACTGGGGGTGTAGCTTGGAGGCAGAATGCCCCTGGGTTCAACAAAAAAAAAAAAAAGAGTGGGACACAGGCAAAAGGTAGGCCCAGACCGAACACCCTCAGGCAGGTAGGTGCCTTTGATGTAGAAGAAATAAGGTAGAAAGGAGACAGAAAGGAAGGGAAACCAAAATTATATATATATATAATCTTTAATATAAAAAACCTGGAGCTAAAGTGCTTCAGCCTCTACTCCACAAACCAGTTTTCTTTCCCAGGCCTGACTCTCCCCAATTCCTGGGAAATCTATAAATCTTAGAGTTAACTAAAAGAAAGTACAATTGCTCTGTGCATTGATAGCAAGACAAGGTACACTATTTTTAAAACTCTGTAATTTAGGACACTTTCTAGCCCATCTGTCAACTGGCTAATGAGGACCCCAATCAGCCTGAGAACCCTATGGTTGACCAGCCCACTCGACCATCAGGAAGCGCCTCAGGACTACCAGACTGATATCCTCCACCCTAGAGCTGACCAGACTACCAGACCACCATAAACTGCCTCTGGACTACCAGACTGAGATCATCCTCACATACCTCCTCTAGTCTCACCCCCCTAAAGTCCTCTATAAGAGCCCTGAACTCCCCAAAATACCCTTCCAAATCTTGAGGTGGCCTACTTTTTTTTTTTTTTGCGGTACTGGGGATTGAACTCAGGGCATTCTACCGTCAAGCTATACCCCCAGCCCTATTTTTTATTCTTTATTTTGAAACAGGGTCTAAGTTGCGAGTGCCTCTCTAGGTAACTGAGGCTGGCCTCGAACCCGAGACCTCCAGTCTCAGCCTCCCAAATGCTGGGATTACAAACGTGCACCACCACGCCCGGCTCCACATTCTCTCTTGAATGTGTATTTCTTCCCTTTTCCCCAAATAAACCTCTGTCCATGTCTCTGACTGGCATGTGCTGAAATTCTCTTCCATCCCGTTAGCCAAGGACCCTGCAGATCCTGAGTTCCTGAGCTGAGGACTCACCCCACACCTTCACCCAGCTGCTGGTCAACCCCACCTTCCCTATCCCCATCCTAGAATCAGCCCCAGCCAGCCCCTGTGGCCAAGCAACTGCCTGCAGACTTAGTTCTCACAATCTCCAGTCACACTTAACAGTCTGGAGATATTCCCCTCCTTGCAATCTCTGGTGGGGAACGGCGACAGAGCCCAACACTTAAGCTCCTGCCTTTCAAAGACGCTAGGGCCGGGTCCCCAGCGGACTGCGGCGGGAGGAAAATTCTTGGAAATACCGCGATATCTAGGCAGTGGCGTCTCAGGAAGGGGCGGGGCAAGCCTCGTTCTGGAGGACGCGAGGCAGCTACACCGCGCTCACGAATGACGCAAGGGGGAGGGGCACGCCGCGCCCACCGCTGACGTCAAATGGGCGGGGCGCGAGTCGCCAGGTCCGCAGCTGGCGGTCGCCGGCGCCATGGAGCGCTACGCTGCCGCCCTGGAGGAGTCGGCTGACGGGACCAGGCAGCAGGAGCGGCACTACCAGCTGCTGTCTGCGCTGCAGAGCCTGGTCAAGGAGCTGCCCAGGTGCGCGGCACGAGTGGGGCGGGCGACGGAGGCGGCCTGCCGCCCGCCCGCACTCACCGTGCCTCTTCCCGCAGCTCCTTCCAGCAGCGCCTGTCCTACACCACGCTCAGCGACCTGGCCCTGGCCCTCCTCGATGGCACTGTGTTCGAGATCGTGCAGGGGCTGCTGGAGATCCAACATCTCACCGAGAAGAGCCTGTATAACCAGCGCCTGCGGCTGCAGAACGAGCACCGAGGTGCGCGGGGGCGGTGGGAGGCCGCACGCTCCTCCTCGGGTCGGCCCGCCCCCGGGAACACTTGACTTTTGTGTGGGTCGGATCCTTCCCTGAACATCCCTGCCAAGAGAAGCCTCAGCCTTAATTGACCAAACGAAGGGTGCTCTTTTTTTTTTTTTTTTTTTTGGTGGAGGAGGTGACCAATCAGAAACACTACACTGCTCGAGCTTTCTTTTTTTTTTTTTTTTTTTTTTTTTTTTTTTGCGGTATTGGGAATTGAACTCAGGGGCATTCTACCTCCGAGCTATACCCCCAGCCCTATTTTTTAGGCTTTATTTTAAAACCGAGTCTCACTAAGTTGCGGAGTGCCTCACTAGGTAGCTGAGGCTGGCCGCGAACCCGGATCCTCCGGTCTCAGCCTCCCGAATGCTGGAATTACAAGCGTGCGCCACCACGCCCGGCTTGCTCGAGCTTTCTTAAAGTTCCCTTATCCCCCCTTCTAAGCAGGATGAATGTCTGTTGGCAGTTCTTCAGCATCATTTAGGGCCACTTCCTCTTGGGCCGCACAGCACAACGGCTGTGTATAGAATTCCTCAGCGTTGTTCCTTGTAACACCATCACCGACCCTGAAACCTCACTTAGCCACAGGTTTGGTCACTCCCACGCGTCTTCAGGGGGCTCAGAAGCCCCTTCCTACACATTATAATAGGCAGTTTCTTTTGCACCACCAGATTTCCACCTTTGCTATTTTATTTTCCCCCAAATTTTTCCTACGAGAAGAGTTCAAACAGTGTGGCTGGGGAAAGGGAGCGGTAGTGGGGTTTGAACCCAGGGGCGCCCTACTGCAGAGCTGCATCCCTGGCCCTTTTTTATTTTATGTTTTATTTGTTTTGGTTTGGTTTTTGGTACTGGGGATTTAACCCAGGGACATTCTACCTTCAAGCTACACCCCCAGCCCTTTTATTATTTTATTTTGAGACAGGGTCTCACTAGGTTGCCGAGGCGGGCTTTGAACCGGTGATCTTTCTGTCTCAGCCTCCCAAGTACTGGGATTACAAGCGTCAGGCACCATGTCTGGCTCAGATAATTCTGTTTGGTGAGAACACTGATTACAGGATGACAGAGGCACCCTCCCACAGTCATGACAACCAAACATGTCTCCAGACAACCCAGGGTGGGGGGTCACACTTTGGCCCAGGATTGAGAGCCATTGCTCTAGAACAAGAACACTGCGTTGGAAAATAAAAAGTACTGGGGACAGGCCTGGTGGTACACTCTTGTAATCCCAGTATTTCGGAGGCTGAGACTGGAGGATTGCAGGTTCGACAGCCCCAGCAAATAGTAAGAGTCTCATCAACCTAGTGAGACCCTGTTTCAAAATAAAAATAAAATAGTGAAGAGTCTAGTGCATTCTTCCTGTAGAATGTCTCTCTCTGCTCTAGATCAAGTTGCTTCCTCATAACCTTTTTTTTTTTGGCGGTACTGGGGATGGAACCTGAGGGCATTCTACTTCTGAGCTACAGCCCCAGGCCTATTTTTTATCCTTTATTTTGAAACAGGGTCTCACTAAGTTGGGGAGGGCCTCACTAAGCAGCTGAGGCTGGCCCTGAACCCGGGATCCTCCAGTCTCAGCCTCCCAAATGCTGGGATTACAAGGGTGCATCACCACACCCGGCTCTAACCTGTTTTTTTGTTTGTTTGTTTTACAGTACTGGGGATTGAACCCAGGGGCATTCTACCTCTGAGCTACACCCAAGTCGTATTTTTATTCTTTATTTTGAAACAGGGTCTCACTAAGTAGCTGAGGCTGGCCACAAACCTGCGATCCTCCTGTCTCAGCCTCTCAAGTACTGGGATTACAAGCATGCGCCACCACGTCTGGCTCCACACCTTTTTTTTTTTTTTTAAGCGGGACACCAGATAAAGGCCTGATTAAATTCAGGTAAATGTAGGAAAACTTCCTCCTACTGATGAAAGTCCACTTCCTCAGGAGGGCAAGCATAATCCTTTGCGTTTTTATCAGGATTGGGTGTTGAATTTTGTTAAATCCTTTTTTCTGCATTTATAGAGATGATCAGGTGGCATTTCTGTTACTACCTCAAATTACATTGCTTCTTAAATTCCCAGGATGAACTGCATTCTGGGGATAAATCCTACTTGGTCATGATGTCTCTGTGTTCATGATAGACATCAATTTGTAGTTTTCTTGTAATATTTTTGTCTAGTTTGGGTATCAGGGTAATAGTGGCCTCAGAAGATGTGTCGCAAGATGGTTTCTGGTTTTCCGTAAATTTGTGTAGAGCCAAGCATGGTGGCACACACCTGTAATCCCAGTACTTGGGAGGCTGAAACAGAAGGATCACAGGTTCAAGGCCAGCTTCAGCAATTTATGAGATCCTGTTTCAGAATAAAAAGTAGGGCTGGGGTATAGCTCAGAGGTAGAATGCCTCTGAGTTCAATCCCCAGTACCACCACCAAAATAAGTTTTACTTTTTTTTTTCCCTCAAACCTGCAGTCTTTTGTACTGGGATTATGGATATGAACCTCTATGACCAGCTTGATATTACTTCTTCCCTAAATGCTTGGGCAATTGTCTTTATTTTTATTTATTTTTGGCAGTACTAGGGATTGAATTCAGGGGCATTCTACCTCCACGCTATACGCCACACACACCCCCAGCCGTTTCTATTCTTTATTTTGAAACAGGGTCTCACTCAGTTGCAAAGGGCCTAAGTAGCTGAAGCTGGTCACGAACCCAGATCCTCCTGTCTCAGCCTCCCAAGTACTGGGATTACAAGCGTGCACCAGCACGCCTAGCTTTTTAAACATTTTGATTGATCTGAAATACATGGCTTATTATTGTGTGTGTGCACGCACTAAGATTGAACCCAGGGGCATTCTAACGCTGAGCTACACCGCCCAGCTCTTTTTACTTTTTATTTTGAAATGAGGTCTCACTAAATTGCTGAGGCTGACTTCAAAGCGACAATCCTCCTGTCTCAGTCTCCCAAGTACTGGGATTACAGGTTTGCACCCACCACATCTGACTGATCCTTTTTAATGCACATACTGTGCTATTTACCCAGTAGCTCCAGGCTGCTTTTTCTGATTTGTTCCCACCATACTTCCTTGCTTTCTGGTACAGGACGGTGTTCAGGCTCATCTCTTCTTCCCTGCCTAAATCCTGGAATCAGCTATTTCTCTGTGTAGCCTTGGTTCTTTTTAGTAGACAGCTTTTGGTAACTCTCTAGACCCTTTGTCACCCATTGTACTTAAGAAGGCTTAGGCCAATGCCCTGGTGTGGGCAGCAGCATCTAGGCCCGTGCTGGCTTTCTGCCTTGCCTCTAGCTAACTTAACAGGTGGTGTTGGCCTTACTTGTTTTCCGTGACCAGGACCCTTCTGAGCAAGCAGCTAGCACAGCTTTCTCCTTAACTTTGGTTGTTTACCCAGTGGAATCTGGGAGTCAGCCTCAGGCTTGTAATAGCGTTTGATAAATGGCAAAGAAAATGACATTTCCTTCCATTTACTAGTTAGCCTGTGTCTTGCTTGCATCTCATAACCAGTGAGTCTTTTTTTTTCTTGCCTCTGTTTATGGAGAAGTTTTGAGGGTAGTTCTTCGTTTCAAACATTTAATGTGATAAATATCTCATCAAGGTATGTATAGAATGCCAAGAAACATGGGATTGGGAACAGCTGTGCACGCAACAGGGGCCAGGCTACCTGCCAAGGAATCTCAGGATCCTCTTGAGGTGTCATGTGAGATCTCTTCCTAGGAACAGTGTGGGGTTTGGAGTCCTCATGGCCTCCTTCCAAGCCCTGCCTCTGGGGAGACGGAGCCATCTGACGCTTAGACTCATAGGGTCTAAGACATTGGCTGTGTGTTCACCAGTGCTTCCACTTCTGACCACATATCTGTGTATAGGGTAGTTTAGCAGGGACCACAGAGCTTTGCACAGTGGTGGAGAGTGTGAGCCCCTTCCTGGTACAGAACCCCCATGGCTCATGGTACCTCAGGCTTACACCAAACTGGGGCGTCCCAGGCCTGTGTCCACCCTTCTCCCTCCTCCAGCTGCTTCTGGCTGCTCTGTTCCTTTGAAGGGCAGAACCAAGTGTGCAACAGCACACCACTGGCAGGCAGTGACTCCTCTCTCCTCCAGGCCCTTGTCTCTGGAACACTTGGGTAGGTATCCCATAGATGATGGGGCAGGGCACACCTGGGGTTGTCATCTGAGCTCAGAAGCTTCCAGACCTAAGTCACCCACACACATACCTCTTCCAACTACCCTTGGTCTCCTGAGCTTGGCTGCAGCTCTGATCCTGCCCTGGTATCAGCCTGCTCTGCCCCATCCTCCTTGAAAGCCCTGGGCACCCTCCCCTGGGTAAGGGCAGAGCCTAGGGGGTGAATCTCCAACCAGCTTCCTGGGGCAGAGCTTTGGTCAGGGTGGGGTCATGAGGTGAGGCTTCATCTGCTTCCATCAACAAGAGGTGAAATGTGCCCTGGGCTCCTCATCACCCAGCCTTGGAGGTTGTTCCCCTATCCCCAATACCTACTGTTGCTGACGACTCTCCTTCCCTTCCAGTGTTGAGGCAGGCCCTGCGGCAGAAGCACCTGGAAGCCCAGCAGTCCTGCCGGCCCCACAACCTGCCTGTACTGCAGGCAGCTCAGCAGCGAGAGCTGGAGGTAGGGGCCAGGACAGGGGGCCTGGACCTGTCTCTCCTCGTGGGTACTACCCAGTTCTGCTGAGGCAGCTCAGAGTAGCTTAGGAGCTGGTGGCCACTCTGGGCCTTGGCTGTGGAAAGGGGAGGGTGCTGGATGCCTGGCAATTTCCAGAACAGGGCTTATTCCCATGGGGGCTGGGGTATGCCAAGACTGCCTGGAGAGTGAAGGCCCACCTGTGATCCCTCTGCTTTTTTTTTTTTTTTTTTTTTTGCGGTACTGGGGATGGAACTCAGGGGCATTCTACCTCCGAGCTACACCCCCAGCCCTATGTTTTATTCTTTATTTTGAAACTGGGTCTCACTAAGTTGCGGAGTGCCTCACTAGGTAGCTGAGGCTGGCCGTGAACCCGGATCCTCCGGTCTCAGCCTCCCGAATGCTGGGATTACAAGCGTGTGCCACCACACCCGGCTCATCCCCCTCCTTTCTGAATCAGCAGCTCTTCATGGGCTGGGGCCTACACAGAGCAGGTACTGAGTGGGGAACACGGTGCCCCAGTGGCCTCAGGCATGCAAATACAATGGTGGACTGACAGGGCCAATCAGAAAGGGGCCCATCTTCCCAGGGAGCTCAGGTCCACTGACACCCACATGTAACCAACAAGTCATGGGGGTTCAGGGGGTGGTAGCCAGAGATATGTGCCAGGTTCAAGGCAGCTCCCAGCTGGGGCTTCTGGGGGAAGCCTCTTGGACCCCCTCTGCAAGGTTTGGCAAGACAGAATGGAGAGGCCCAGTTGTGACTAGGACACTGTGATCCTAGAGCCAGTGCAGTGGGGATGGGCAGGGCATACAGAGGCAGCAGCAGGCAGAAGTGTGTTGGAGGCATCGATGGGAGGTAGGCAAGCCTGGGCCATGCTTACTCCCTGTCCATGGCAGGCAGTGGAGCATCGCATCCGGGAGGAGCAGCGGGCAATGGACCAGAAGATTGTCTTGGAGCTGGACCGGAAGGTGGCCGACCAGCAGAGCACACTGGAGAAGGCAGGGGTGGCTGGCTTCTACGTGACCACCAACCCACAGGTCAGCGCTTGGGCCCAGCTGCCCACAGCCCATGAATCACTAGTCCCTGAATGCCCAATTCCATCTGGGGTTTTTCTGCTGGTCTCTGCTAAGGCCCAGGGTCAGGAAGTAAGCCTCCAGAAAGGGCACAGAGGCTAGTCCCATCACCCACACGTGAGTCAGCTTGCCATAGGGGGTACTGCCCACCTTCTCCAAGCCCTCTGTCCTCCTGTGTGCTGATCCCAAGTGGGTCAGCCAGGGAGACTGTTGTCCCTGCTGGGGCAAAAGCCTGGATTATCCCCTTTCTGCCAGGTTATGGCCAGCCTCTACCAGGAAGTCCGTCCCATTGCCTGGCATCCACTAAGCCCTGGTATCTGCCTCTGGGCCAGAACAAAAGGGCACCAGGTGTCATTCTAGGCCTCATGGGGGACACTTTTGCATCCCAGGAGCTGACCCTACAGATGAACCTACTGGAGCTAATCCGGAAGCTGCAGCAGAGGGGCTGCCAGGCAGAAAAGGCAGCTGTGTGACCAGGTGGAGTTCCTGCTGGACCCTGCTACCAGTGTGGCTGAGAATACAGTCCTGTGTACCATCACCTGAAGCTGCATGAGCTGGTCTTCCTGATGTTTGGCCACTGACTTCCCAGCCCCACCACCCTGCCTTCTCTTGGTTTTTTTGTCCAAATACTGGGATGATCTCATAATGAAGAGGGAGGCCCGGCTGTCCCATGTCTGCCCAGGGGCTGTTGGTTATACCCTTCCCACTCCGTGGGCACATTCTGACCTGCCTGGGCTTCATGGTGGTTCTGTTCTCCACCGTTCCCTTGGTGGTTGCAGCCCCAGGTGGAGTGGCCTCCAAGGCCCAAGTCCAGTCCTGTGGCCCAGAGAAATAAAGACACTTGCCCATGTGGCCTATTGCCTATTATTTCCACCACACCAGAGCCCTCACACAGCCTCTTCCAGGTACCTCTGGAGCCAGCAGAGTGGCCCCCACCCGATGTACCACCACAAAGTGGCAGAGACCTTGCCCGGGACTCCAAAGGACCCAGCCTTTCCCCTGTGCAGAGACTTGAGGTCTCCTGGCCTGCCCTGCCCAGCCCTGGTCGCTGGTATGTCTGCACTAGTCCCTGCTCAGGCCCCACAGCTGGAGGGCCACACTCTGACAGTTCTGTGGGAAGAGGCAGGGGTGGGGGCTTGAAAGGGGCACCTTTCACTGGCCCACTGGGAGCCTGGTGGGTCAATGGGACTGCTGGGTGATGGGCACGGGGAGGGGAAGAGTCTGAGGCAGTGAGTCCCCAGGCATATCCCTGGAAGCTGAGCCTCAGCACCTGCTATGGAGCTGGCCCTTGGGCCCCACTGGTTTCGGGGTCATGGAGTTCTGGTGGAGGTGTTGCCTGTCCCACCCATAGGCATGACCTCCAGAACCTGAAGGTGAGCCATGCCCCTTTTGCTGCCCAGAGTTGACTTCACGTGGGTCACTATGGTAGAGCTGAGAGCTACCAGCTGTAGAATACTGTTTATTGACCAGGCAGGCTTCCCAGCAGGGCCACTACCCACCCGTGATGCTCAGGGTGTGGGATAGACCCTGGTGGAAAGTGGTCCTATGGCTCAAGGCCGTGGCAGCCAGCGAAGGTGGGCCCCATGCCCACTCGTTACAGTGCCCTGGCAGGTTACAGCCGCGCTGGAGCGCCCACATCCCGGGCGGAGACACCAAGAGCAGCAGCCCGCCCCACCTCCAGCGGTTCTCAAAGCGTCAGTGGACTTGGGCTATAGCTGCAGTGGCAGCCTGGGGGCCACCCCGACCCCACCCCAAGTCCCTTCCCCAAGGTCACAGAGCGGGTGGGGGCAGGTGGGGTGCAGTGGCTAGGCCGGGTGGTAGAGGAGGCTGCCGGCACGGAGCCGCCGCCACAGCTCCCGCCACAGCAGCTGCCGCTCCCGCTGGGTACCCTTCATGATGCAGCTGTTTTCCAGGGCGCGGCGGGACAGGTAGGGCAGCACCTCCGTCACGGGCCCGTAGGGCACATACTTGTACACAGGGAAGCCTGCCTGGCCTGCACACAGCAGGGATGCAGCTGTAAGTGGAGCCCTCACCCCAGCCTGGTCCTTGTGGGGCACCCACCACACCCAGGGAGGCCCAGCTTACCCAGCGGGAAGCTGATTTGGTCACACATGCCCAGCAGCTGTCCAAAGCATACCTGGTGGTCAGCAGGATGCAATCCCAGCTCCTCCATCCTGTGAACAGGTGAGGAGCCAGCCCTGAGACGCTGCTCAGATGGGGGGGGGGCACTCTTCCTGTTTTCACATCACCCTTATAGAATCTTCCTAGGGTTTAAAACATCTAAACATTCATGGTTGTCAACGTTTTCATCTCTAGCTTTCTATATGCAGGTATCTTGACTTAACACCTCTGTAGCTGTATTTTGGAGCCCCCTCGCCCCCACCTCAGGGCATGGTCAGCCTAGGTCTCCTCACACACCACCCGGGCTACTGGCAAGGCCTGGGCTTTCCCCTTCTTCCCACCCTCCTATTATTTTGTTGTTATAGTACTGGAGATTGAATCCATGGTCGCTCTACCTCTGAGCTATACCCCAGCCCCATTTTTTTTATTTACTTATTTATTTATTTTGTGGTACTGGGGATTGAACTCAGGGGCATTCTACTCCAAGCTATACCCCCAGCATGATTTTGTTTTTTGTTTTGAAATGGGGTCTCTCTCCCAAGTACTGGGATTACAGGCATGCACCACTATACCCAGCTTCCCACCCTCCTGTTCTTGTCACTGTCTCGGTCTTCCTCGCCCTGCCTCTGGCTCCCCAGAGCACCTGGGGCCTCTGCAGGAGGCTGGTCCCACAGGCCGTTCCCCTCTTCCCTGAGCTCCAATGGCTAAGTCTCAGGCTATAGAGAGGGTATGTACAAGGAGAGCTGACTCCTCTCCTGCTGGTGTCCCCTGCCTCTGCCATGTAACTGATCAGGATGCAAAAAGGGGTGCCCTGTAATTTCAGACTGAAAAAGCACCACCTCAAAGAAAGAATGAGTATCCTCCTGCACAGGGTGCAGAGCACCCTGCTTCTTGCCTCCTTCCTGCCTGGCTGGCTTCTGGGAAGAGGATCAGCAAGGCCACTGCCCAGGCCCCACTAGGTTTCCTATGCGCCCAAACTCCAGTAAAGTACAGACCAGGAGGAGGAGGGTACATCAGATCCCTGATGCAGGCACCATCGAGTCTACGGTGTGAGATGTGGAACCATGATGGAAGTACTAGAATAAGCCAGGCACAGTGGCACACAGCTGTAATCAGTACTTGGGAGGCTGAGACAGGAAGATCACAGGTTTCAGGCCAGCCTCAGCAACTTTGCAAGAAGAAGGACCTCAGCAAATTAGTGAGAGCCTGTTTCAAAATAAAAAAGGCTGGGGACGTAGCTCAGAGGTAGAATGTCTCTGGTTTCAATCCTCAGTGGACAGAAGGAAGGAAGGGAGGGAGGAGGGAAGGAAGGAAAGAAGGAAAATATAGGGTGGGGGATGTGGCTCAGGTAGAATGCTCCTGGGTTCAATCCCTAGTACCACACACACAAAAAAAAATTAGAATATTCAGGAATTTTTTGTTTCTATATTCATCTTGTTAGAATTTTACCAAAGTTATGTTCCATGGGACAAACATTTAAAGAGACAACAGACTAGATTAAACTCTAGAAATAGAGTCTTACTAAGTTGCTGAGGGCCTCACTAAGTTACTAAGGATGGCCTTGAACCTGCAATCCTTCTGATTCAGCCTCCCAAATACTGGGATTACAGGTGTGTACCGAATCTGAAACTTTAATAAGTGGGTATTCATTTTAAAAACTAAAGGAACTACAAATAACCTCCTTGCTCCTGCAGGGCAGTATGAAGAAGAGCGGCCAGGCCTGGGGCTCCAGGGTACCAAAGACTCCACACCAGCTTGTTTCACAGACATTATCGCCCAAAGTGACCTCCAGCATCTGGTGGGTCACTGTGCACTCCCTGGGCCATCGGCCACTGTCCCCAGCCATGGAGACAGAGCACAACAGCTCGGGGCAGGCGGCACCTACCTGCGCAGCGTGAAGCGCACCGAATCTTCATTGTGGGAGGCAATCATCACTTGAGTCTTGGGGTTGTGCTTCAGCTCCTCCAGGACATAGCTCAGGCACCTAGGGAGAGTACCATGTGAGACTGGCCCCAGGCCCACCACCACCCGCACCCCCCCACTGCTGACCCCACAGGGCAAGGAGGCCTCTGCAGGCCTGGCCAGAGTGATGCCGGGAGCTGGCTCCTCCCAAGGGTGCCCAAGCACCACAGAGAACAGTACCTGCCCTGCCCTCCCCCATGCCTTGTGATCTACGGTCAAGAGAAAGTGAGCAACAGCTGGGACCAGACTGTTGAGAGAACCAGCTAGGGTCCCCACATCAAACATGCTGTCACTGCTGGGGCCCAGGTGGGGGCTTGCCTAAACCTGCAGTTTGCTCCTGGGAAGGGGTCCTACAGTACACTTCTGGCCCTTTGAGAAAATACAAGGAGACAGGTGTTTGGAGGCCAGGGACAGGGGAGGGGGGCCCCCTGTGCACCAGGGAGACGGGCAATAGTGCGATCACCATGCAGCAAGGATGACAGTCAGGCTTGGCAAAGAGCATGTTCTCTGACCCAGCAAGTCCATTTCTTTCTCTTTTTTTTTTTTTTTTTTTTTTTTTTTTTTGTGGCACTCGGGATTGAACACAGGGGCATTCTGCTGAGCTACACCCCCAGCTCTATTTTTTATCTTTATTTTGAAAAAGGGTCTCACTAAGTTGCGGAGTGCCTCACTAGGTAGCTGAGGCTGGCCATCAACCCAGATCCTCTGGTCTCAGCCTCCCAAATGCTGGGATTACAAGCGTGGGCCACCACCCCCAGCTCCATTTCTTTCTTGTTTTTTGTTTTTGTTTTGTTTTTAGTAGTGGGGACTAAACCCAGGGCTCTCTACCTCTGAGATACACCCCCACCTTTTTATTTTTAATTTTTTTAATTTTGAAAGAGGGTCTCTCTACGTTGCTACGGCTGACCTGGAACCTGCAATCCTCCTATCTCAGCCTCCCAAGTAATGGGATTACAGGTGGGTGCCACCACACACCCAGTCAGCAACTCCATTTCTAGGAATGTGCAAGAGCCCTGTCTTCAGAAGCAGAACCTCTGACAGTACATATATACAACAGAGGGGAACAAGATGTTTGGGAAACCCCTGCTATAATAACCAGAAAAGATCACAGAGCCTAGACCCATAACCTTGGACACCTCATGCTGTGCTGACGTAGGAGGGCCCAGATGTAACATCAAATTTAAAAAGCAAGGGGCAAAGGTCAGTTTACAGTGTAAACACTGATGAGCCAGCCCTGCCTGGTACAAATGTACACAGCAGGCTCCTAGGCAGGCAACTGGGGTGGGGATGGGGTGGGGATGGGGTGCAGCAGGGAGGGGCATGGAGCCAGCAAGAAAACACTCTTGAATCTGCAACAAGCACACACAAAGCAGCAGCTGGACTGCTTGCACTGCACAAAAAGATCCCCAAGATAAACAACAAAAATAGCAGGCAAGTGTGGAGGGCCCCACACCTGCACATTCTCAACTGTCAGTGGGAGTCTGCGGGGGGTACTGAGGCCAGTTTTGTTTTGTTCAATAGATTTTTCTATATTTAAAAAAGAAA
>PVLC010022726.1:0-26172 GCA_004027655.1 Graphiurus murinus
ATAATAAAAGAGGTTCGAACCAGTAGCATTTAGCCGGCGTCTTTTATTGGGGCCCCACGGCTGAGGGTTCAGCCTGGGGCGCCCGATACAGTTTCAAAAAAGCTGAACAGATTCCAAGTAGAAAAGTAAACCATGTCAATACATTCACATTTAAACTTTTGAAAACTAAGAGAAATATAAGAATAACATATTAATTGTAGAGTATCAATTTAAATTATAGCAATTTTATCATCTGAAATCATGGAGTTCATAAAAATAGCACATTGTTTTAAAACTTGAAAGATATGGGTTATCAACCACAAATTCTATATCTGGCAAAATATTCTAGGAATGGATAAAGAATAAAGACATCTCAGTTAAAGGAAAATTAAGAGAATTCATTAGAAGCAAATTTATCCATAAAGAATGGCTAAAGAAAGTCTTCTAAACAGAAAGCAAATAATAACAGAATAAGGCTTGATGATTCTAAAAGGGAATAACATCAGAATAGATAAAAATAGGGTAAATAACAAATTCTCCTTTTCATGAACTGCTTAAGTAATAATGGGTAGACAAATAAAAAATTCTAACATCTCTTTGTGGTTCTCAATTTATGTAAAAAAAATTATTTTCAAAGGTGGGAGAGTACAGGACTTAAGGAAAATATGATTTTTATACTTTACTCAAAGTCTAAAACTTTGATAAGCAACAGCCTGCAACAAATCTTGTATGCATATTTTTTTTTATTGGTGCATTGTAATCATATATCTTTGTGAGATATAAGCTGGTAGAGACATACATGCACACATCTCTCATTTAACCCATCCTTAATTCCCTCCCCCCTTCCTCCTTCTCATGTTCAGTTTAGTGATTGACTTTGATATGTTTGAGAAAGTACATCATGTGCATTAGGGTGTCCCCCCCCCCCAATCACCTTCAGTTAAGTCATCTTCTTTGCTTATCTAAGGTTTCTCCTTCCTCATTTAGAGTCCCTCTTATGACCCACTTTCTCCCTAGCTTTCATATATTGGGGAGGGAATCTGACTTTTTACTTTTTTGTGTGTGCATATTATAATACTCAAAGCAACTCTCAAGAAAATGACTGATAGATTCTAACATTATGAATAAATCCAGATATAAGCAAAAATTATGTTCAAAGAAAAGAGTGACAAAGGAACACTAACTGGGGATGTAGCTTAATGGTAGAGTGCTTACCTGGTGTGCACAGGGTCCTGGGTTTGATCCCTAGTACCACACCCACACAAATAAAAAATAGAGAAAAATAAAGTGAAGGTAGATGTAGGCATAAAAAAGCAACAGGAAAAATCCCTGCAATGATGGAAATAATCTGACTCTTCACTGGATCAATGTCACTCTCCTGTTTATGATATTATTCTATCATTTGCATGATATTACCTTTAGGTAAATTGAGTGAGGGGTACATGGAGCTTCTCTGAATTATTACTTACAACTGATACTAATTTGTAGTTATTTCAAAATTTAGAAACAAATTAAAACAAAATCATAAAGAAATGCCACTGCATATTTATTTAAAAAATGAAGATTAAAAGAACTGGTCATACCAAATGTTGCCAATGATTTGAAGCAACTTGAATTTTTCATAATGTTGATCAGAATGTAAAATTATGCAATCATTTTGAAAAATAATTTATGTCCTAAAGGCATTTAACTGTATACCTGATATATGATATAGTCATTCCACACCTAGATGCTTGTTCAAGATGAGTCAAAGCACACATCCTGTGAAAGTTTAAGAATCTTCATAGAAGCTTTGTTTTGTGATATCCCAAGAAAATCAGTATTACTCAGATGTCTTTCAACAGGTGAAAAGATAAACAGATCTTTTGGGATATTTATACCATGGAATACTCCTCCCTATGAAAACAAAATAAACTATTGGTGAATGCATGGATGGATCTCAAATTGATTAAACAGAGTGAATGATTGCAGACAATAAAGAGTAAATGCTGCATGATTCCATTTATATGAAACTTTAGAAAGTACAAACTAAAAGTGACGAAAGAGCAGATTTGTGGTTGCAAACAGGTGTGGGAAGGGTAGGAGATAAGGGGAACTATTGAGGGGCCTCAAGAAACATTGGTTGTGATGATACTGATGGGTAAATTCACTATCTTGATGATAATGATACTTTCTAGGGGTATGCATATCTTAACATTAAAATTAAAATGTAAATATGTTCAGTTTAATATTCAAATTTATCTCATTAAAATTGTATAAAACCAAAAGATCCTGTAAAACCTTTGCAGGATTTGGGTTACTTATGAAGAAAAATAAAGACTGAAGGGTAAGCAGATTATGTATTATTATCCTCTTTCATGGATTAGGAAACTGAGCTAATGAATTCTGCAGTGTAAAATGTCCCACCAACATTTCAAAGGCCACAAGACATGCTCCCCAGTTAGAAAACTGGAACTTCTCAATCCTATTCACCACAGCTTTAGTCACTCTGTGCATAAGAGAACATGTCTATCATAGGTTTTTTATTTGTTTGTTTGTTTTTTCTTTCGCTATTGGGGATTGAACCCAGGGGCACTCTACCTCCGATGTACACCCCAGCCCTATTTTTTTTTTAATTCTTTATTTTGAAACAGGGTCTCGCTAAATTGCAGAGGGCCTCACTAAGTAGCTGAAGCTGGCCGTGAACCCTCGATCCTCCCGTCTCAGCCTCCCAAGTACTGGGATTACAAGCGTGCACCACCATGCCCAGTTTATCATAGTTTTTTTTTTTTTAAAACGTGTTAGTTTTATGCTATTACATTTGCCATGCTAAATACTGGGTAGATACAATTTGAAATATGCCCAGGGCATTGAAAACATTGTATTAAAACAAGTGCATGACTTCAGTTAAGAGCTACATTTTCTTTTCTATTTAAAAGATATGACCATAACCTTGCATGGTCACACACTCTTGTAATCCCAGTATTTGGGAGGCTGAGATAGGAGGATCACAGTTTCAAGAACCCAGCCTCAGCAATTTAGAGAGACCCTGTTTCAAATTGAAATAAACAAGCAAAAGGACTGGGAGTGTAGCATGGAGGTAGAATGCCCTGGGGTTTAATCCCCAGTATCAAATGTATATATCTGTGTGTTAAGAAGTTAGAGAAGCAGGTGGACAGTATTGGGACAAACCTGAAGCATCTGAGGGAAGAAATGAAACAGATCCTTTCAAATGAAAATAGCTGTGGTTAGAAAACCATGCTATCACCCGTGGGTGGGAAGGGGTGGAGACAATGCAGACTCACTAAGGTGCAAGTGAAAAGGGAAAAAGCAAAGAACACCAGGGGTGCTGGGGAGTTCACAGTAGCTTCCCATGCTCTTGGTAAGGGTCAAGGCTATCTGTGTGGTTAACTTGTTGGTGTCACAAAGAGGCTCCAAGCATAGTGGGTATAGAGGTGACACCTCCACCCCTGCTGGTAAGAGTGGGAGGTCAGGGAGTGTTCTACAGAGCTTTCTGTGACGGAGGACCAGACATGGTTTGTAAACCAGCTCCCTGGTCTCCGTGGTGCCCTGCACCAGTAAGCTTCATTATTGTTAGAGAGTCTGATTTGAAAAATGACTTCAGATGTTAACAATGTTAACCTGGTGTTTCAGTTTTCAGGGGTAATCTGTAAAGGACTTAAAGATGAATTGTGTAAATGGAAGCATTTGAGTGCTTTGAAATGCTCTTGACTTTTTAAGGTCTAAGATAACTTATTTGGGTCCGTGGAGTGTAAAAAAAACAATGTGGAATCTACTTTCTTTGGTCTAGGTTGATGAAAATTTGGGTTATGGATACTATGTAATTTCACATACAAATTTATGTAATACTCTGGGAAAACTATCAAAGTCATAAACTGTTTTGGGGAAAAGGTTTGAATGATGAAGTTTATAAAAGGAATTTTGTACATGGGATATAAATTGCTGACAAGATAATTTGCTTAAAGTGTTTTCTAGCAATCAGACTTACATAAAATATCCAGTGTCTTTTAGATACTGGTCAGCTCTTGGTACAATTTCCAAGATTAGCCTAGAACGGTGAGGTTAATTTCCTAGGGTTTGGGCTGTTATAAGTTTGATTACCTAGGTATCATTAAAACTCTCATAAGGCCTTCTCTCCGTGAGCAGGGCCTTTAAGGAAGGAATTAGAGGGAGGCAATCTCTAGGTTCAGTGAATCTGAAGATGAAGTGGAGTCCTAGTAGGAGTGCATTTAAGGCTGGAATTCTTTGGGTGAGATCTTAATCTCTGGTTTCTCTGGAACTTATGCAAGGAATGCTTTACCAAGAGGGTCATAAGGGGAAAGACGGGAGGACTGCCTCTTTTCTGTGAGGCCTCTTAATCCTTGGTTCTAACTTGGTGAAAGGAAACCATGCTGAGAGAGAGAACAGTCTCTCATGTGCTCTGGGCTTTTTGTTAATTCTCTTTTGTGGTACTAGGGATTGAACACAGGGGCCTTCTCCGAGCTACATCCTCAGCCCTATTTTTTATTTTGAAACAGGGCCTCATTAAGTAGCTGGGGCTGGCCATGAACTGGCGATCCTCCTGTCTCAGCCTCCCAAGTATTGGGATCACAAGCATGCGCCACCTCGCCCAGCTGGGCTTTCTCTTCCATAGTAACTCGAAGAAAATCATCAGGTTTAGATAAGAGGGTAAGGATGCTTATCCAGACTCAGCAGATGGATCTTAAGGAAGGTCAGGTGGAATAGAGTTCAATCTCCTGGTTCTCCCTGAATCCAATACAAAAAAGCCCTTTAATCCCTGAGAGGAGTGGGGGAGGATGGGTCTAACTCAACAAAAAGAAACCATGCTGAGAAGGGCAACTCAACTTCTCACATACTTTGTCTTCTCTTCCAGATGGGTAACTATTTCAGTCAGCATTCTCACTATTACCCCCGCTCCATGGGGAGAAAAAAAAAAAAACCTGACCACATAACTTAGGGGAAGAAAGACTTCATTGCTTCTCATTGCTTACAATTCAGAATATTCCAGGGTTCCAGTCCGTATTAGGCCAGATGGCATCTGGGGAGCTCAGGACAGAGCAGTAGGAGACAGAGACAAAGAGTGCTGGGCTCTCATGTTGTGGAAACTGGAAGCAGTTGTGAGCAAGGGGATTCAAGGACACAGCAGTCTCCAAGGCCACACCCCTAGGGAGCCATCTTCTCTAGGCACACTCCTTGCCTATATTACCACTCAAATCCGCTACAACGGATTTACCCAACTGACTTTATCAACAGAACGTCAATATGTAAGCTACTTCAGGGAATAGTCTATATTTACATTAAACAGTACTTAAATATCTGTCAAGACTTACCACTCTACTGACTCTTTAAGGGATTAGGATAAGTTTCTTTCCAAACCCTTAAGAGAATGGTCATTTGTGAAGCAACTTGACCCCAACATAGTCTAAGAAATTAAAAAATTCTGTCAAGAATCAGGAAAAATGGGACAGCTCTGACTCTTATAAAACCTGAAAATTAGGTTTGAACATCATGGCAGTATTACAATTCCTATCTTCTCTTTTGGACTCTAATGTAAGAAATGAGAAAAGCCCCTGGTGGAGTGACCACAAAAATCCGCTAGCACCTTAACTCAAAGCTTTCTTACCCCTCTAATAGGCAAAAACTGAGTCAAATGAAACTTCTATAGATTTAGATCCTTATTAAACCTACTACTCTTAGGTCTGACTCCCCTAAAGGAACATAAGATTCAAATATCACTCAATCTGCCCCAACAGTTAAAATAGACTCCTTGATCTTTTATAATAGACTGGATAGAGAAGTAAATGCTGGAGGAGGAGGAAAGGCAGGCCCAATAATTGGCTGCTCTAAAGTTCTGTCAACTTCCGGTTGCCCACCTGGGAGATTCTACTCCAAGAAGGCTGCCAGCTGCTATGGGAACCTTGGACACTGATAAACTTCTGGAGGAATAAAGGGCACCGAGTAGCACCCTGTTCTCTGTACAAAGGCCAAATCTTTGGGTGAGAATCTGCTCCATGGGCTGAAAGGACTATAGGTCAGATCCCTACCTGTTGCTGGCCCTGGACTAAGAGCGCCCTTGGCTCCATTAGGCTCCCACATCAGATCATCAAAGGAATGAAACCCAGGGCAACCTTGGATGTGACAAGTTTGGATCTAAGTTTCTCTTAAATTCAGGACCTGCCTACTCTGTGCTAACTTCTTATTCTGGACTCCTTTCCTCTCTATCCCGCCAGGCAATGTGGATGAATGGTAGAACAGCAAAATGGTAATTTACACCTTTGTACTGTTTGTGGGGAAAGACTTCAGTGTGTCTAAATGCCCTAGATTTATTAAGAAGGGATATACTTCAATGGCTGGAGGTTTGATAGTTTTTCTCTTCCCAGCCATAGACTGTTCACAGGGAAAAGATTGAGATCAGTTATTAGATATACCATCTTTGTACCCCCTCCCGCTCTGGTTCAGCCCAGTGAAAGGGCTTGCACCTCGAGGAAGGAGGAAGATTGACCATGAGATTTTACTCAGTTATCCCCTTTGAAAGCTTATAAATTTCTGAGTATTAGTATCTTCACAGGCTGGATAGAAACATTTCCAATCAGGACAGATGTACACAGAAGACACCAAAGGCCCTTCCTATATACTAACCTGATTCTTGATGCAAAAGGGACTGACTTAACAAAATATGTAACTTCTTTTAACTTCAGGCAATACGTGCCTGTGGACAAGGAGATAAAGCAAACTGTCAGCTCTTCTCCATAAGTCTGGGAGCCAAGTCCTCATCAAAGATTGGAAGGACAGATCTTTCAGATCCCAGTTAGTGCTCTCCTGGAGGGTCTCCTCTACTGCTCTCTACTCCAACAATAAAAGGGCTTAGGACCTCCAGTTGGATACATCAAACACGAGTTTAAGCAGTGTGTATCAGAATATCCTGAATTCAGAATGGAACCAGTCCTGCATGGAGTTGCAAACCCATAGACTTTAAGGTTCCTTTTTAGAAGGGAAACAGATAAGTTCACTTAAGTTCTGAGTTCTGGCTGGCTTTCCCAAGCACTGGATCTCACTTTAATTCTGGCTAAACTAACCAACCACTCATCCTGATTTTGATTTTCATGGGCCACCTCTTTTATTTGGCCCTGGTCTCTTAAACTTGCTAATGGAAATTGTCTTCTCTCAGCCCCAGGTGCTCACACTTCAAATGAGACTTGGGCCAAATTACCAACACTTCTCCCTAGACAACACTGACAGTGATGGGAGACCTTTGGACCAACCTGCCCTCCTAGAACATGTCCAGTCCCAACAGGCTCTTATATGATGGACAGCACGAGTGAGAGGCCTTGACCTAGCAATATCCATGTCCAGTTCAAAGAAGCTTAATATAGAAGACAGACCTTCTGGCCCTATTCCTGGAAAGAATTCAGGGCCTCTAGCTCTTGAAAGGAGAAATATTAGGTAGTTATAGAAGCAGGTGGGCTGTACTGGGACAGACCTAAAAGAAAAATAAGCAAAAACTGACCTTGAAGGAGGGAGGAGGGAGTGGGGTGGGAATTGGGGAAGGGTTAAATGAGAAATGTGTGCATGTATGCCTTTACCTATACTAGCTTGTACCTAACAGATATGTGATTACAATGCACCAGTCAAAAAAAGGATTTGTTAAAGTTCCACCAGGAGATTTTTGATCTATGTAATGTGGAGCCCATTTCTATTAATGTGGCAGAAACAGCTAAGACATTTGTTTATCGGCTTCAGGCCTTGGTCACTACCTGGCCCTCGTTTACCTCCTTGCCGGGAGGAGTTATTGGAGCAACAGCAATAGTCATTCTAGGCTTATGCATTCTACCACTCGTTGTACGCCTTGTGATCAATGCCTTTGTTAGTATACAAGCAGATTTACATGGAATAAAACTGCAAGCACTGCCTCACACAGGGCCTGGTAGTCAATGACGGGTTCGATTTTCTCAGGGCAATATCAACCTAAGACAGGGCTCGTTGAATGACTCATCGAGACCCCATGATGGGTAAGATTATGCACCTGGTAAGAAACGACCTAAGACAGGCACAGTCCTTTGTGCATTTCAAAATAAAAATGGAGTTGTGTGAGCCCAGCTGGGCCCTTTCCCTCCTGGCAGTTGCTATCTGCATATACGAGTAAGTATACTGATTATTCTACCATGGCTACTTTGGCATCTTGAAATCTGGTGATTGCTCCTAGGATGCATAGCTGAAAGACCTTCCTACTTCTTAGAAAGTAAATGACTCTAGAGTCGTAAAACCATAAACCTTTAGAAAGTTTGCTTGACCAGGCTATGTTAAGAATGTGGGCTATACGTGGAAAACGAAGACATGGAAAATGAAGAAGTGGTGCTAATTGTGCTCTGACAATGATTGATATGTCGTAAATGTATATGTAACCCTGTTGTACTCAAGAAATGTATAAAACACCCATGCTGAATAATAAAAACTAAAAAAAAACTTATAAAGGAAAATATCTGGTTAGAAAACTGCAGGGGTATGAGAAGGCTAAGCCCCCTCGCTTTGATCCTCTCCCTGTGGGAAAGGTGGAGACAATGCAGATTCACTAAGGTACATGAAGAGTACCAAGGTGCAGCTTTGAGAGACAGTGTCCTCTGCAAATACATAGGCATTAGGGGGAATGGTTTCCAGGCTGAATGAACTTCCTGTGTGGAAGATGCCTACCCATTTTCCACTTCTGGGAAACAGACCATTTCTGAGCCTTTCTCTAAAATGTTACCCTGTTTCATGGCCTTCTCCTAAACTGTACCCCCACCATCTTAAATAAACCTCTCATATCCTATTAATTTCTCTTTGAAATCTTTCAGAAAGTAAAAACCAAGGAAAAGAGATTATCATCCAGTAACAGAAAGGAATTACTGTTCTGTAACACTTGGGAACTACTATAGTTTCAAAACTTTGAGGGGAAAGTACTTGTTTACTGAAGGTCTTCCCTATGCTAGGTTTATGCTAGAAACTATTTTATTTTAACCAACACAGAAATCTGAGGTACATGCTATTTGCAAATCTAAGACAAAGAAATTCAGTCACATTAAGTTGTTTTTTTTTTTTTTTTTTTTTGTGTGGTACTGGGGATTGAACTCGGGGGCATTCTACCTCCGAGCTATACCCCCAGCCCTAGCTTTATTTATTTTGAATATTTATTAAATTTTTGAAATTTATTTATTTCACTAAGTTGCAGAGTGTCTGACTAGGTAGCTGAGGCTGGCCGGAATCCGGATCCTCCGCCGGTTGGTCTCAGCCTTCCAAATGCTGGGATTACAAGTGTGCACCACCATGCCTGGCTCCACGTAAGATTTTTTACTTTCAAGGCAGTCTTTTTTTTCCACCAGCACTTATTCTGTCAGTAGATTTCTATCTTGGCAATAGTTTCCTGTGAATTCTGCATATAGATAGATTTTCCACAGGGAAAAAATACATATAATATGTAATATTTATAATTTGAAATTTATAAACCAGCTATATAAGCTAATATCTGTATAATTCCTATAATATAAACGTTAAACATTTAGTATATTCAACCATATTTAATCATTTAAATAATAGGTTAAATAGTAAATTTGGTCAGAATGCTTATGAAGATATTGGAAAGATAAGGGGTTAGGTTAAAACTCAGATGTCTGCCTTCTGCATTTCAAACATTTAACCTCACATCATAAAGTAGAGGATTAAATAAAAAAATCATGGTGATGGAGAACAATTCTCTCTGTCCCTATTTGTCTCCATCTACCTCTGTCTCTAACATGAGAACTTTTTTTTTTTTTAATAGCACATGGTTTCTGAGAGGAGTCATATTCCTTGTCTCTGTTTCAAACCAGAGTGCTCTTCTATGGAGATTCCTTTGAGGTTCCCTTAATGCAGAAAAACACTCCTCAGATTGGAATAATGTCTTTTGAGTTCTAAAAAGGAGGAAGTACCTCAAATCATTTTGAAGCTTTTAAAGCTTTTATCTCAAAACCCAACAATTTAAAGCTTAAAATAGCCTTGGGGAGTTGAGTGTTTTTACAATTCCATAGGCGTCCTCATGCCATTACAAAGGTTTTATTGCAAATGTTTCATTATGAAACCAAAATAAAACCACAACTCTCATTTCTAGGGGTGCCTGGATTTTCTCTGAAACCGATATTGAGACAGGAATGAAATATTGACCACCAAACAAAACTGCAAGCGATGGAGAAATCGGATTTTTCTAGTTGATTCACATTTTGAAAATGTTCTAACCAAATCTGATATTCTCTACCTCAGTATTAAGACAATGAAAATGCAATGTGAACATTTATACTTGATTATCAGGCACTATGAACACACCAAGCCCTAGAGAATGGAGAAAGAACTTCCTAGAGAAATCCACAGGCAGCTCCTAAAGATCAATAGGTATTAGCTCTATTCTCAAAGTAGGAAAAATTATCCAATCAGGAAAGAAAACACCCTCAAAATGTGAGCCATCTGTGGGTACCTGAAGATCCTGTGGCCTAGAGAGAGAAAGTGGAGGAGGATGAGAAAATCCACATTGAGAGTAGAATTTCCCCCTTTCAGTCCCCTGACTCACATGCCAATCTCTTATGGAAATGCTCTCACTGACACATCTAGAAATAACTCTTTGCCAGCTCTCTGGGTATTTCTTAATCCAGTCAAGTTGATACCTAAAACTAATCATACAGTAATGGTCCAGTGTGTATTGTGACTCAAAAATGGAATAAAATGATAAAAGAAAAACAACAACAAAAAACCACTACTCTTGCCCTTATGGATTTTCCTATGGGAAAAGAAAAGTTTTAGAAATTGGTATTAGTAATGTCAGAAATCAGTATTAATTAGTAGTGACTTGCTAGTACTGTATGGAAGAGGCCGGTGTAGTATGCATTAAATTCTAATAGGTGGATCTAACTTAGTCTAGGGATCTAACTTAGGCTCAGAACTGTTTACTGTGAAAGTTATACTTAATTTGGTTTTGGAGACTAGGGGAAGTTGGTAGGGTGATTACATGCAGGAGACAGAAGTAGAACAGCCTCTGAAATACATGAAATAGAAGAGAGAATCACCCTGGTCTTAGAAACATGAACTCTAGGGGTTGGATGTAGCTCAGTGGCAGAGCACTTGACTAGTATGCACAAGGCCTTGGTTTGATCCCTAGCCCAGCACTTACACACATACCACGACTCTGAGCTATAAAAGACTTTTAAACAGGAGTGATGTGCATAGAGAGCTTAGGAATATTAATAATCCAAAGCATGGGGATATGAGCAGGATTATTGTTAGAAGACAAGTTCAGTTCTGTTTTCAAAATGGTAATATTAAAAGTAGCTTTGGATACGGTACTATGAGGTTAAACCCTATAATGGATAAAGAGTGCTTATAATAGTGGCTGACACATAGAAATACTCAATAAATGTTGCTTACTTAGTGGTACTAGGAATTGAACCCAAGGGAGTTCTACCTTTGAGCTGCATGCCAGACTTGCTTTGAAACAGGGTTACCCTAAGTTGCTGCATACAGGCCTCAAACCTGCTATCCTTCTGTCTAAGGCTCCTCAATACTAGGATTATAGGCATGCGCCACTGCATCTGGCTCATTTTTAATATACTCATCTCTATCCAGAAAAGTTTATGCATCAAGACAACTGCCATTTAACATCACTGTACTGCAAACCTGTTTTAATCACTATCACTTCTAATCTTAAAAGAATTTGGTAAGCAAGAACTTAGGTATTGATAAGATAGTCATCATTTGCCTCTTAATACTGTCAGGAGAGCTGGCATGTGTCCTTGCACCTAGTTTAGTATTAAAGAGGAAACTCACAGGCAGTGATAGGATAAGGGAAGCTCAGATGTGAAAGGATTCATGGTTACCAACTTTGTTGACACATGGCTCTTTATAGCAGTGTCTTGTAACTCTTATTCCTAGAGCTAATCATTATTGGAAGATGGTATAAAAGGGAGAGGTTGGGTTTTAACATTTAACTCAAGACAAAAGCTTAAGGAGGCTTGAGCATATTGAGAGTATCTATATAACCCACTATTTGTCATCATACTCACATAACCAGATACATTCATATTATAGAGAACAATTTTTCAAGGTGGGAATTACCTTGAATCAGTATCTAAGGAAATATAAGACTTCCCAAGACCATATTTATAATTGCATAATTGAAAGATTCTGGGTACAAGTCCAATTTCTAAGACCTTTATTTTTTTGTAGTACTGGGAATTGAGCCCAGGGGCATTCTACATTGGAGCTACATAGCTACATCCTCAGTCCTAACTTTTGTTCTTTATTTTGAAACAAGGTATTACTAAGTTGTGGAGAGCCTCACTAAGTAGCTGAGGCTGGTCACAAACCTGCGATCCTCCTGTCTGGGCTTCCCAAGTATCTAAGACTTCTTAATAAAGCACATCCGTGCCGTAGCATCTCCCACTTGTTCTCGCTGCATCTAGTCCCCTTTCCCATACAACACTGTCATAACTGGTTCTGTCCCTACTTTTACATCTTACATAGCACTATCATAAGACAGTGTGGGATTTGGATAGGGGGACTGGTTTATTATATCAATAACTTATAGGTGTATCAAATATGCTAGTTATGCCATTTTCAAAAGCTTTTCAGCCATTTTCCCAACTAGAAAGTTGTCATTAGATTGCCTTTCATATTGACCCAAAATATAACTGGGCTCTCGCCTTCTTTGTGAGCCTTACCCTCCAGTATCTCCCCTAACTCCCAAAGCTGTTACCACACTAAGATTCAGCTTTGGATTTCCCCCTACCCTTCAGAATATTGGAGCCATTTCTATAGTATTTTTAAAACTTTCATTTCCAGGAGAAATTTTTCTTTTCCACTTTGAAACATATAAAGCACTTAGAGCCTAGCTCAGAGAAGATTCCTAATTCTTAATTTAAAAAAACAGGGTAGTCGATATTCTTTTTTTTTTCCTAAGGGGAAAAGGATAATAAAACCTGGCCAATATGCATGCATGTGATAATGGAGGCTGTGTATAATTTTAGTCTTTCCACTCTATGTCCATCTCAAACCTTTTTTCTTTCATATGAGAACAATATGAAAAGATGATAGGGACCTTGTTACAAGGACAAGTTTCAAATGGCTCTAATTTACATTTTAGAAAGTTAATGATGTGAAAAATTGAAGGTAGTCTTTTGTGCACATTTGGGAGATTCTAATACTTGATATTGGAATAGCACTTTGAAATAAAATTTTTATATCTATTGCTGTGTGAACTTTGGCTCCTGTTCTGTCCAGTTGATTTCGATGCCAAAGTTTAAAGACAGAAGAAAGTGCTTGTGACTGAACAGCTGATAAGTGGTGAGGGGTCAGGGCCTAAGCTTTCTGCTTCCTGTCAGATGTTCACTCTTGATATAATGTGGGCACAATAAGGTTTAGAGGGGTAGACTTTACGAATGTTCCATAAGATAACTTTTGACAGTGTTGATATGGCCTTTATTTTAGAAAGAAATTTAATCAAATTTGAGTCTCAATTTCTGTATGGATCTTTAAAGAGTAAGTTAATGTTGCATTGTATATACATAGATACATGAGAATCACTAACGAGTGGGTTAATTAAGAGTTGGACTCAGCATTTTATATTTTTTAAAGGGTTGCCGAGGGGGAAATAAAGTGTGTGTGGCTCCTGAAGACAACTGGTTTATAATACCTCTTAAACCTGGAAACACAACCCTAGCAGGAAAGGGAGAGAAAAGGAAATGGGGAAGGAGGTGGGGAGAGGTTAGAAAAACTTTGAACAGAATAATAGTGATCTTTCAGTTAAATTCTTGAATAATGGGTAGACACGGGCAGGCAATGAACAAGAGGATGTTCCAGCGGAGAAGAGCAATAAGATTAAAAATAGCCTGTAATTAGTGTTGGGTACTCGGGGAAGTCGAATGGGTCAGTGCAGAAGAAATGTTAGGTAAACGTAAGAACTAGAGCCATTGTGGGATTTTGATCCAAATTAATCTTGTACCCTGTGTTACATACAAGTGTCCTTCTCCCCTTGTTAGTCATCTTTTTGTCATGACCAAAATACCAGTCAAGAACAACTTAGTTTTATTTTGGCTCATGATTTCAGATCATGGTCTGCTTCCAAGGCAAAAATGCCATGGCAAAAGGGTTTGGCAGAGGAAAACCTCACCTCATGGCAGATGGGAAGCAGAGTCAGATGAATGGACTAGGTACAGATTGTCCAAGGCCAGCCCCACTCAACAGTGACCCATTTCCTTCAGCTATACCCTACCTACCTAGAGTTGCCACCTAGTACTCCAAATTCTTAATCCATGAAATGGATTATTCCACTGAGGTTACAGCCCTTATGATCCAATCAGTTCACCTATGAACACTGCTGCATTGCCTACACATGAGACTGGGGAGGGGGGGTGGAACTCCAAATCCAAACTAACAATGTCTTCACTCCCCCAAGCTCGACCTGGTCATATGGTTTTTCTCATATGAAGAAGCTAAGGAGTTGAGAATATAAGACTTTAGATAGTGGAGGATAAACTACAGTGAAGCAAGGGAGGTGGCTTTGGGGAGAGAGAACTAATGAAGGAAACATTTCCACTGACATTATGTAGACATGTGAGAATACCAATACCAATCTTAATATTTTGTGTAGGGGCGTGGGGAGAGAGACTGGGGAAAACTTGCCAAGTGCTATGTACATGTATGTCACTTTCCCTATAGACTACATTATGATGTGAGAGTATAATGCACCAATAAAAGTATAAAAAAATCAGGAAGAAGTAAAAAAACAAAACAAAACAAAACTATTCAAGGCTTCCACTCTTCAATGGTCAGGAGTGCTTGAAGTTTCTCCTATAAATTCACTACAATCCCGTCCTTCCCTTCCACTAGTTTCTTAACACAGACACTGTAAGAAAATGACCATTTGTAGAATTCTGAGAGAAAATTGCCTTCGTGAACATATACTTCACACTAATCAGATTTAAGAATGTTTAAAATGCTTTCATTGATATTGCTTACCCCAACAAGAACATTTACATGTGTCTTGAAGACTTTCGTAGCTAAAATAACACTCAGGCAAGGACTCTGCTATTAATAAAAATTGTATGGAATATCTCAAAGACTAACATTAAAGAGGTATAAAATGTAGGTTTTTGTAATACAATGACCTAATATGTTCCTATTATAAGTCTTCCTATTATTTAAACAGCTGAACTGGCAGCTTTAAGACCCTTTAAAAGTTAATGGTGGAATTTCAGTGAGACTCTTAAGTCCATATGTGTTTTAATGGATGTTTTAATTACAGTATTTTATACTTGTTCCTATGTGTCTAGAATTATGTTTATAGCTATCCACATAAGTTACATTATTATAAATCCTTATGTTTAACTTTCTGTGATTGAAATAGCATTGTATTTCACTTTTGCTGTTTTTCAGGATATCTGTAATGTTTTCAGTTGTACCATATACAATATTTTCATAGGTTTTGGCACCCACAAATAGTTCTCCCCAGTATGGTGACTTGCCAAATATTTTTAAAATAAAATGGCCACTTCCCTTCTCTTTTCTTTAATCTTGTACTTTTCTTGTGTATTTTTACTTAAAATAGAGAGGGAGAGAGAAGAAATCTATTTCAGAAATTTCTTATTTTAATTTTAAGTACTCATTAAATATCTGCTGCACAAAAGACTCTGTTCTCATACCATATTGAATAGTTAGCATGAGGGTATGCTATAGGATATTTTAAGGGATTTATATAGTATAATATGACATTACAAATAATGGGAAATCTACAAGCAATCTTTTTCCTCTCTCCCAGCTACTCTTCCTTATACCCTTCTTTCCTGCCCTCTTGTTTTTTTCTCTATTAGCTTAAAATAGTAAAACAAGCCTATATTCAGACTTATTATTTTTTTTTACTTTTTAATGTTAGTCCATTGCAATAATACATCATAGTGAGGTTCAATGTGATAAAACCATACATACACACACACCTCTTGGTGTAATTTCCTTCTACATTCCACTGTGCTCCCCTTTTGTCTCTCCCCATACATGTTAGTAAAATTGATAGTATCATATATTACCATAGTATTACTTGAACTGTTTCCTTCTTCAATCCTTCTTCCACTCCTTAACTCCCTCCCCAAACCCCTCCCACTATTCTACTGGTCTCTCCTCCCTAAAGTCCTTTATGGTTCCTATTTTCTCTCCAGTTTCCATATATGACAAAATGTGCAACCGTTGAAATTATGAAACTGGTCGATCTTTCTTAGCATAATCTCTAGTTTTATTCATTGCAAATGATATTTTGTTCTTTATAGCTGAGTAAAACTGCATTGTGTGTGTATACCATATTTTCATTATCAATTCTTCTGTTTATGGACACCTGAGTTGGTTTCATAATTTGGCTATTGTGAGTTCTGCTACTATAAACATGTCTATAGTGTTCAGGCTTTGTCTTTTGGAAAAATACTGAGTAGTATAGCTGAGTCATATGGAGGTTCCTCAAAAGAATAGGAATGGGACCACCATACTAACCAGCATAGTGGTTGTACTAATTTACAACTTGCCAACAATGTATAAGAGTTTCTATTTCCCACATCTTTGGCAGAATTTGTATTCTTGATGATTGCCATTCTAAGTGGAAAGAGATGAAATCTCAGCGTAATTTTGATTTTCATTTCCCTGATTGCTAATAATGAATATTTTTTCCATATTTATAGGTCAATTGCATTTCTTATAATTGTCTATTTAGTTCAGTTGACCATGTTTTGATTGGATTATTTTAGTGTTTTGAGTTCTTTACATATTCTTGATAGTAGACCTCTACTGAAGTAGCAGGCCAAGATTCTCTCCTATTCTGCAGACTCTTGTTTCCTCTGCTGCACACAAACTTTTTGATGTCACCCATTTATTGATTCATGGTTTTATTTCCTGAGCTTTGGGGGTCTTACTGAGTCTCTAACAGTGTCTGTATATTGGAGAGTTGGTCCTGTGTTTTTCTTTTAATTGCAAAGTTTCTGGAATAAGCTTTAGATCTTTGATACATCTTGAGTTGACTTTTAGACAGGGTGGGAGATAGGGATATTCAAATTTTCCTAGCACCATTTGTTAAAGTCTTTCCTTCAGTGTATGTTGTTGGATCCTTTGTCAAAAGTCAACTGGCAAGCCGGGCGTGGTGGCGCACGCTTGTAATCCCAGCACTTGGGAGACTGAGACCAAAGGATCCAGGTTCGTGGCCAGCCTCAGCTACCTAGTGAGGCACTCTGCAACTTAGGGGAAACAAAAAGTCCTAAATTTCAAATAGAACAAATACCCAGAATTAGCCAAAGTGATTCTGAGCCCTAAGAATCGTGCTGGAGATCTGGAGATATCACAATACCTGATTACAGAGAAACAATAAAACCAGCATGGTATTGGCACAAAAACTGACACATAGGCCAATGAAATAGAAGGTTCAGAGACAAATCCTACCATTTTTAGATTAGGTTTATTTTATCCACGTAAATAAGTTAAATTTGGCCAGTTAAGGCAACAATCCTGTTTCAATTTTCAGAAGCTTCACCATAGAGTAACAGAAGTGTAGAGTTTTTGCATTAAGGCCGGTAAAATATGTAAATTTAAAGAGAGTCAGTATATGAAGTCTGAATGGGATGCTCATTATCAAAGACACTGAAGTTATATGAAGTAGAATGTTACAAGTCAGGCACAGCAAAGGCTCTAGTATGGAAACCTTTTCAAGTACAACATGTAAGTAAATAATGTAAGTGTACTGTGTCAATTTCTCTCCTACTATGCATGAAATACAATATAAAATATATCTTAATTACATAGGTTGAGGGTTTGAAACATAGATCAAGGGTTTGAAACACAAGGGAGAACTAAAAGCTGTGATGGAGAAGGGGAAGGTTCATTAGCTGTTGAAAGGGAGTATTTGGCATACTTTCATAACATGATTTGCAACACTTAACAGTGAAATTTAAAAACATCCAAATGATCTGAAACACAGAATCTAGAAATCAAGATTTAAATCCTGGTATGATCAAAACCCGAGATTTCTTTAGTTAGATGTATCATTCTCTAATAGAAAATTTCAGAAAAGCAACTGCGATGTATACGGAAAATAACAATGATAATGTTAATTCTTCAGAGAGCTGTTGGCTCTGTACTCCATTTCCTGAGAAATTATGTAACTTATGCATCAATTTGCCAAAGAACAGGAGTCAGCAGAGGGTGCTGGAAAATGGTAAAGAAGGTGCTGATTTACACCTTATCAGCGTCTAAGGACTGTTTGGCTCCTGTTGTGGTTCCTTCCTCAGGAAGCCAAGATATGCATGGCTGCCTCTGGGTGAGTCATCACCCTGGGCTCCCTAAGTTCCTCAGTGGCATGGTGGGGAAGAATCCCATGTCAGGAAATATGGGAGCTTAATGACAGTCATGCACGTCTTTGCCTGGAAGGCACAGTAGACTTGGATCTACATCTAATGAGGCTGAGGTCAAGGGTTTGACCTCTGTATGGGCCAGTTAACTTTTTTCTGCCCAGTGATCATAGGCTGTGTATCTAATCATGACCAGTTAGGTAGTTTTGGTGAGCAAAATACCTATGAGAGACTAGATATTACTAAGTATGCATCAACAAAAAAATTATTCCTACTTCTGGAAAAAAACAACTCATATTATCACCAACTTCATCAGTTAGGTAAATCTTATTGGATTCTTTAGGAAAAAGGATTTTCCATACTGAATTGCAATTTGCAGTGAAATGTTCTTAAAATCAAATTACTAATACTTTTTTCATATAAAATATTCTTAAATTAGATAAAATTAAAATGCTAAAATAGCCTTTAAAACTACAGATGGCCACTAGATATATTTTAGACATTTCTTACAGATTTGTAATGCTAGTAAAGTCCCATTACTGAAATATAATAGTTAAATTTATCTCAGGTGAGATTATATAGTACATGTGTTGTGTAAATGTATTTTCCTTTAGAAAATTGCCCCTTTATTACATCTTCATGTAAGATGACAATTGCTTTTGAGATCTAGAAGTTACCATAGGATTCATACATGGCCAATGGAATTTATTTTGTGATATTTCTGGAAACAACGGGAAACTAGGTAGCAGGATAGAAGTTGGGTGTTGCCAAAGCCAAGAAGGATGAAAAGACCAACTTGAAAATAAGGCTAATGTGGAGAAAAGCAAGACTAAAAGATGAGGCATAATGAAAGAAATGTTGGTCCTAAAGATCCAATTTGGGATGTGAGACATTTATGAAATCAAGAAATCCCACTTAATCAAGTGCTTAAATCTACTTGATGATGTTTCTGTAACTTGCAATCTACAAACTTTTAACAGAAAAATAATCAGAACTTTTAACAAATACTTATTGAATATTTGAGTTTTATAAAGTTCTATTTTATAGAACCCAACAGAATATGTTCATATTCTGATAACATGCAAATAAGGTGTCCAGAAAAAATGACAATTCATTTTAAAAGTTATAATGTCAACATCATGCAGTAAGAAAATGCATACTAAGTTTCTTTTCACAATAGTGCCACATTGCATTTTGCAGATCTACAATGCTAGCAAAGGCAAAAATATCTTAAAATTGAAACGTAAAACTAAATAGCAAATGTTTAAAAAAATCCAGCACTCCAGCTTCATTATTTAATCTACCATGTCAGCTAAGCTTGAAGGAAGCAGCAAAGCTCAATATACTCAAACTCATGGATGTCGTATCTGCAAACATTATATATAACTGGTACTTTCATATTCTGATTTTCATTGTTTCATGAATAGATAGGCTAGTTCACACTACAATGAAATTTTTGCTTAAAAATCAATATCCTTTCCCCACTGGTATGTCTATACCCATTGTTATGGAACAATCACATAATAGCAGCATCATTTGTAAACTTAATGGGCCAATGCTGATGCATCAGAATGAAATATCAACTTGTTAAAGTAACAATGTCTTTTCAGGCATTAAGACCCAAATATTTGTCAGGAAAGAGTTCTGATTAGTTTTTTTTTTTTTTCCTAAAATGCATCATATTATGAAAATTATACACGCACTATTTTCTCTCACTTACACACATGCACACACATTCAGATTGAACTTAGGGGCATTGTTCCTCCGAGCTACATCCCCAGCCCTATTTTTTATTCTTTATTTTGAAACAGCGTCTCACTAAGTTGTGGAGTGCCTCACTAGGTAGCTGAGGCTGGCCGCGAATCCGGAATCTCTGGTCTCAGCCTCCCAAATGCTGAGATTACAAGCATGCGCCACCATGCCCGGCAACATGCACACAATTTTAAGATTGAAAGTGCAGTGCTAAAGGGTGAATAGCTAGAATAAAAGTCCAGAATGGAGTAGATTTCTGATATCACCTTTTATATTCTTACGTCAGTCGCTCTTCCCATGAGAACTCTTAATAGAATAATGTACTATCCTGGTTTGCTCTCTTCCTTCTAATGTATTACAGCATTGTATCATATTCCTCCTCAAACTGTCAACTTGAATAGTTTCAGAAGGTTCATTTATGTGGCTGCTGGAAGTAGGCGTGGGATCACAATTCAGATGTCATGCTTCCCCCTGAGTCAATGCACAACTTTCTTTCCTACTTAACAAGTGACAACTCTAGATCAGAAAGATCAAGATAAAACCCAAACACTCTAAATGGATGAATTTCCTTTTCCTCTTACATAAGAGGAAATACTACTACCCCACCTCTTCCTCAGAAAATATATGACCTGCTCCTCATGTCCCAGGATTTGGAGAGAAGCCTGAAAACAGAACAAATCTGACTGTGGTGTTTTATATGCCCAAATTAACAAGCTTACCAACGTCATAATCCATGAGAGAAGATTTGAATCCATTTCCTTAGGGTCCAAATCAGGTGATTTGTTCATCATGAATCCTAAAACTCCAAATGAAAACATTTTATAAACAATAAAAAGAAAAACAAACATCAATGTTAAACAGAACCAACTTTTGTCCACTTAAAGTGTCTGTGTGTGTGTGTGTGTGTGTGGTGGTGATGGTGGTCTTGACTCATTAGCTTTTGGTACATGGATGATACTTGCCTAGTATAAATACCCAGTGTTAATTCAAGACGAGATATATTTGTTGACAACTTTGGTCTAAATTGAGTGATAATTAAACTAGTCACCATATTGGGCTACTTTTAATTCTACATACTGTTTTATGTTAATATCAGCACAATCATAAGAATATCAACTTGTTGCATGATGTTAAAGACTTCTCATTCCTTCAAACCAAACCATCATGACCATAATAAAAACTAACTACTCAAAGGGCAATTCAATGTCTTTGATAGTTCAAAAATTTAAGCCAATTTGGAATACGAAGTTTGAAGTTGACTCCTAGATTCCCAAGGTATTTTATGTCTATAAAGCAAAAAATGTGTTCTGAGGTAGTATTAGTAAAACTCATGGCACATGCTGTTCACATGCAGAAAATGTTAGTGTTTCTATCCAGTCTGGTTGGCAAACACTTTCAAAAGTCTTGTGTGTGCCAGACACAAGGGTAAGAATTGGAAGGCAGAGTACCCTGTGTAAAAGGCTGGCCTCAAAGGGTATTACAGGCTACTAAGAAACTATTTGCCAACTTTTCCTCTTCTCTGTCTCCTTTTGACTCTACTATGGTTACCTTACTTATTCCAAAATCTACTTCATGAAGCTAGTTTCTCAATCTAAATGGTAATTTTCTTCAAACTCTTTAAATCAACTCCATGAACATTATGTCAGATCCTGTAATTTGAATTATGGACATGTGGATTCATGTTCTATGAACATTAACAGAAACATCTCTTTCTAAAGGCCTTACCTTTTATAGCATTCTCCCTGTTAGGTACCAAAAGATTAAATACCAGTATTTAAGAGTAAGTTTTATGGAGTAAAACTTGCCTGGTCCAAACCCATTTCATCCATTGAAATAATAAACTATTTCAACATCTTGATTTTATGTTGCTTTTGAATAGATTAAATTAAATTTGTAGTTATGAGTGCACAGCACATAATCACTGTAGAAAATAGTGTATACTGTAACAAGTATGTTTATCCACTGTAAGTATACACTACAAATTTGCACCAAAAATGAATTACTTTCATCCCACGTATCTCTTTCCTGTCTATCCAAAATTGAATCATCACTCTATTCTACTCCTATACTCCTATTCATTCTATTCTCCTATAATACTTAATACTTCCTTTCTGAAATATACTTTTGCTTGTTAATGCTATTTGCATGCTAAGTCAATCAGCTGTGAGGTTCAAACTGTTTATATATTTTTGAATGTTTAAAAGCTCATTCACTGCAAATATATATATATATATATATATGTAATTTTTTTTTTTTTTTTTTTTTTGCGGTACTGGGGATTGAACTCACGAGCTATACCCCCAGCCCTATTTTTTTATTCTTTATTTTGAAACCGGGTTTCACTAAGTTGCGGAGTGCCTCACTAGGTAGCTGAGGCTGGACTCGAACCCGGATCCTCCGGTCTCAGCCTCCTGAATGCTGGGATTACAAGCGTGTGCCACCACGCCCGGCTTCACTGCAAGTATTTTAAACTTTGACTTGAATTATATTACTCTGCAAAATATTAGAATTATTAGTGTTACATATTATGTATTGATCACATTTCTAGGCTTTATTGAAACAGGCCTTGAAGTTTCAAAGTTGTTTTCTATAGCTTAACTGAAGAGAACGGATTGTCCTAATCATGTCCCTAAATTGTTAACAATGTGTAGGATGGATGCCTTAAATATCATTTAGTTTTAGCTACATAACTTAATATGAAGAAAAACTACTTGGAATTTCTCTGTGCTGTTGTCAATGAGTACCACTTACCTGAGAATATGCAGTGATTTGAGGACAAATTTCTGAAGTAGAGTTCCAGGGCATTTTTGTGGAGGAGCTGATGAATTACTTAGCCCATCAAGTTACAGCTTTCTCCCCCCAGGCCCCAGAAAAATACTACTTAATGACAACTGGTGACTTGAATTTATTAAGGAATTTAAGTACATATTTAAGGGATAGATACTAAGGTGACTGTCTTTTTCCTTGATGTAACCTTCACAATGGTCAATTTTTCTTTTCAAAAGTTGATAAAAGATTGTCAGGGTGGGAACATTTAGGAATACTGCAATACATACCCTACACTCAGTGTGACATTAAGATGAATGGGAGAATGATCAACAGAAGGAAGGCAGAAGAATCACAATCTGGCAAAGATGAATCTTTCTCAGGGTTTAAGCATGGGGCTAAGGGGTAGTACTAACAAAGCTTTCGTGATATTCACCTGGGTTTCATCAGAGACATGGTAAGAAAATTGAAAAGATAACTTTTTATTTTGTATTCTATTTACTTTCCAAGTTTCAGACAGTCTTTTGTCCTATGTTGAAATCATGTATTCTGTCTGTGGCTACTGTCCAGTTCTTTCATCTATTCCTTTTCCCAGTATATTTTAAGCATCCACATCATTCATATATAACAATAGATACTAGAAGTACAATGATTAATGAGATGAGGACTCTGCCCTCAGACTTGGAGACAGGATTAATTTTAATTAAAGATAGTATTGATTTTAATACTCAAGTAGTCTACCTCCTATTTCCAAAGTAATTATACTTTTCATTAATCTAGAAAGTTAAAAACTAATGGTTCTTGCTTTATGAGTGATATTCATAGTTCTGTAGATGTTGCTTTGGCCTTTAGCTCCAGATATCACAAATATTACCTAGGGATTCTTAGATTTGAGAATGTATTATGTCAGATCACTTGCCATGTTAATAGTGTTGAAAGCTTTGAAAACCAATAGTATGTATAGCTTTAAAAATTTCTCACTCTTTTTAATACCAAGAGAATTGCATAGTCTGTTATGATTTAAGTATTAAATATCTCAGAATGGATCAGTGGGAATGAGGTCTTGGTGCAGTCGTCCTGGAGCTTTGAAAGTGGCCTGGTTATCCTCAACTTTATGGAGGTGGGGGCGGGGATCCTCTTTTTGACAAGAGACAGCTAATTGGGTACAGGAAATTATTCTTGAAGTGGCTCATAATAGCCTTCTGATTGTTCCACTACAATTTCTCAAAGGCATTAAAATCCTAGTTTTTTTTTTTTTTTAACAAATATTGAGAAAATATCCCAATATAGATTTCTCAGTAGTATTGTGGTGTTATGATACTGTAATTACCTCTTGGTGGCCACACCTCTTGGTCTGGCCAAATCTCTTATCTTTGTGATTCAAATCAGTACCTTTTGCTTAAGCAAAACTCTCTTAATCCAGAAGATTAAAAGGAAAAAAAAAAAAAGATACTCCAACAACAAGAAGCAGAAAAATAAAAATAAAATGGCTGAGCTATTTTAAAGGGAAGTCCAAAGAGCACCTAGCCTTATTGACCACTCTGTCAAAACAACTGTTGGGAAAACAAAACATAACTCATACAAAATAGTCATATCAGGTATAACAACTGTAGTATAATATAAAGAGCATCATTTTGGAGTAGATCAGAATCTGATTCAAATTACTGCTTCACTGATGGCTCTACTTGGACTGGACTTTGCTTACAGATTTAGTTTCCTCAGCTATACACTTAGAAATTATAATAGTTCATGTCATATACTTATCACAGCCTCAAATGCACTTGAATAAATGTATTCCCTACCTGCCAATAAACAACCATATAAACAAATTATAAAGGCGAATCTACCAAAATCATCTTTCCTAATGTTTTTTATAAAATGGCATTCAAAATTCTCAATCAAATTGGGAAAAGAGTCTTTCATTTCTAACTTTGTTCAAGTTTGGACTTAGAGCAGCAACGTGACGTTCCATCTTTTCTCCACTGCAATAAGAATACCTTTAAATCTGTCCTGGTGGTCAGGAATTGCTTCTTGACTCCCAAGAGTGAGTAATCTTTTCCCAGCTATGACTATATAAGCAAACAACACAAAAATATGAAACTCTTTCAGTTATTAAATTATATCCAAGAGCTCCCTAGTTTCTATTTCCAACTCCTATGAATCCCTGGTGGATGCAGAAAGAGCATCCAGGTTAAATATAGCTGTCTCTATAAAGAGCTCACCTGAAAAATTGAGCACATTGTGGTTAATGGTGACCCTCCCTGCCCTTTGCTATTGGGTGTGAATTTCAGTGAAATTTCATATCCACTAAGCCCTCCCTGGGGAAATCAGTTCTGGACATTGGAACTCTGCCCTCAGCTAGATGGGGCCATCTTCGCAGATATGCTCCAGCAAGGTTCTCCCCATGGTGACCCCTATTTCATATAGTTGAGCTATGTCCCCGATTGTCCAGTCTAGAGAAGAAAAGAGTAGGAGCTATTTATTGTAATAGGAAAAAGTATACATCCTTGCCTCATGTCATGTAATTTTGAAAGGAAAAATTTTTAAAACGCTTCATTATAGATATTATACAAACATACAGTTGGCCTCCTTTGTCCATAGGTTTTGCATTTGTAGATTCAACCAACAGCAGATCTATCTAAAATATTGGAAGAGAAAAATTGCATTGATACTGAATATGTACATATTTTTTCATGTCATTATTCTCCAAACAATAGTGTGACAACTATTTGTATATAATTTACATTGTATTAGGTATTATGTGATCCAGAGATGATTTATAAGAGGACGTATGTAGGTTATAAGCAAATAGTGTAATATAAGAAACTTGAGCATTATTGGTTTGGTAATCAGAGGGTCCTTAAATCAATACCCACAGATACTGAGGGACAACTGTAAATTAATTCACATTAAAATAGTTTATGAAACTATTATGTGTTTTTGGGTTGGAAAATCATTTAGGACTTCATGACCTTAAATATTTATATGGCATATACTATAAGCCAGATACTGAATATAAAAAAGCACCTTACATAAATTACTTTCTAAATTTTATTTGGTACCAGGGATTGAGCACAGGGACAGTCTACTTCCAAGCAATAACTAGACAGTTTCAAAATTTAAAATGTCAAAATTAAGTTAATGAGTTGGCCTTTAATCTGATCAGATCTCAGCCTCCCAAGTACTGGGATTGCAAGTACGTGCCAACATGTTTGGCCACAAATTTTGTAGAACTTCTCTGCAACCTTACCAAAGAAGAGTGATCTGAGACACAAAAGTGAAGTTGTTCTCTCAAGGCTGTGGA
>PVLC010022727.1:7308-26481 GCA_004027655.1 Graphiurus murinus
AAAGGACCAGCGGGGAGTTGCGAACAAAATTTATTTCAGATTCGAATCTGGGCCCCCGCCATGCCCCAAACAACAGTGGGACCGGCAGAGACCCCGAAACTAGTGATCATTAACATTATATACACAAAAGGGGGGTGGATTCGTGATCTTTACATTGATTGGCTAGTGCACAGTGGAAAGTCCCCTTTTGCGGTTCAGAATTTGAAACAAACGATTCTAGGGTACAGGCTTGGGCAGGAGATCAAGAGGGGCATTGTGACCTAGCTAGTCCTTTGTTTACCAGCTTAGTCATTTACAGGTAGGGGTGGTAATTTTCCACCTAGAACATTACATAGCTGCTCTTACAAAATGGCCTCACTTCTGCTAACCCATCAACCCCCCCATAACACTAAAGGCCCCACTGCTTCTTAACATTGCCTCCCTGGGGACCGAGCTTCCAACAAAGGAACCCTTGGGGAATGCATTTAAACACATCTGAACCATAGTGTTCCGCTCTTGGTCCCCAAGGTTCATGTCCTTCTCATAATGAAAAATACAATCATCCTATCTTCAATACTCCCCTAAATCTTAACTCATCTCAGTAGGATTCTAAAGTTCAAGCCCAAAATCTCACCCAGACTCAAGGTTAACTCTTAAGCCATCATCTAAAAAAAAAAAAAAAAAAAAAAAAAAAAAAAAAAAAAAAAAAAAAAAAAAAAAAAAAAAAAAAAATCAAGTTACAAACTTCCAAGATGAAGTGGTAGCATAGGGATAGAATAAAAAACTCCTATTCCAAAAGGAAGAAACTGGGAAGTAAAAAGGAATTGGCTCAAAGCAAGACTGAAACTCATGAGAGCAAATGGTAAATCCTAAAACTCCAAGTCCAGCAGCGTGTGCACACTGTCTAGCAGCGGGCCCTAAAGCCCTGGGCCTGCCTGCACCCATGGCTCTTCTGGTCCCAGGCCACACAGCTGTTCTGTGTCTGTTGCCTGCAAAAGACTGGCACGGTATGCTGCTGACGGCTCTGTCACGTTTTTTTCCTTTGGTATTAGAGATTGAGCCTAGGAGCATTTCACCTCCAAGCTATACCCTCAACCCTTTTCATTTTGAAACAAGGTCTTGCTAAGTTGCTGAGGGTCTTGCTAAGTTACTGAGGCTGACTTTGAACCTGTGATCCTTCTGTCTCATCCTCCCAAGTACTGAGGTTCCAGGAGTGCACCACCACACTTGGCTTGACGGCTCTGACATTCTGAGGTCCATGACCTGTGTCCACGTTGTGGCTCTGCTAGGCATCAGCCCATCAGGGACTCTCTGTAGGGGCTCTGACTTGGTGCCAGACATCTATCTGGATACCCAGGCTTTCACTTGGAATCTCAGTAGAAGTTGCAATTCTCCCATAACGCTTGCATTCTCCACACCTGTGAAGCCAATTGTATGAGTGCTACCAGGTCTGCCACTGGCTCCAGTAGTGCCTGAACCTGTTGGAACCATGGCTACAGCTGTGGAGCACTTTACCAGAAAGCCAGAGAATGCATTCTAAGGTGGCCTGGCTGCAAGTCCGTGGAGGGTACCTCTGGACATTTTACTGGAATAATTGTGAGTGAAAGGGATTGCCTGCCAAGACAGGAAGTGAGAGCACTAAGAGCAGATGGTAAGCACCTCCTACTTCTTAAAGGTCCTACTACCTCTTAACATTGTCATGCTGGGGTCCAAGGTTCCAACACATGAATTCTTGGGGAATACACTTAAACCAAATCTAATCCATAGCACCCTCATTCATTTATATCTGTTAAACCTCCCCCATGAGGTATCATGAGGTTTGGGACGACATCAGTTTACCTCACCATTGCCTAGTGGAGCATCTGGGATGTGGTAAGAGATACTCAACTTGTTGAGTGAATAATTGAATAAGTAAATAAATGTTGAATAAATTATGAGTCAAAAAGCAAAATTATGGGACAGAAAGTAGTCATCCTATTCCTCCAGTTATTTCTTAACACTGCTATGAAGGCTCTCAATATTGATTGGGCCATTTGAGGTTAAACTTTTGGTCCTTTGGTGCCTTCTTCTGAGATCATAGACCTTGATTGATCATCTCTCATTAACTCTTCCATATCTCTGTCATTTTTTTGTGTGTCATTGACTTGCAAGGGAGAAGATTAATTGACTTGGATAAAAATAGAACAAGGTTATGACAGAACCTAGATCTGAGTTAACTTCTACTTCTTGACTAGCTGAATACCCTGCACTCCTGTTAGTAAAGAAAATATTTGTAGAATAAATTTAGGTGAGTGGCTTTTTGATACTGGAAACTTCCATCTGAAATTGCTGTAGTTGATGAGATACACCTTTAGGCCAAGACCTCTTTTTTTTGTGATCATTAATCTTTCTCAATTTCTTTATGAGCAAATGATGCACATGGAGGTTAAATAGCCATGGTGATAGAATGAATTCATGATAAAGCTTAATTCTGGGGTTTCTAGTTGACTTGATGATCACACAACTATGTTTTTCATCCTCAATTGAAGAACATTTTATACATATAATATTTATTCCTAATTCTGCTGATTGCAAAGATTTAAACATATTAGAAAGAAATAGGAATCAGGATGGTTTACTTTCTTCAAGGAAACCATTTAAAAACATTTTGCTTAACTATACATATCATTTATACTTGCAAATGTTACTTAAAATAGTTTAAAGACACACATTATTTTCAATTGTATTTAATTAGAGTTTTCTTTATATTAGTTTGAGAGTGTGGATATTCTTTGAAGTAAAAATTATTTTAGGCTTGAGATATAATTGCAAATAAAATTTGGAGCATATTTCTGCTAGCTAATTAAAATGAGGTATGACATTCTAAAGTCTAATATATTTGGTGTTTATAAGAACAGTTATAATGTATTAAGGTATATGATATATATTTACTGAAGATAAATATCAACTCTGATATTTAAAAAAAATTGAAGTGTCCAGTACCTTTTCCCCCCTGATACTAATTCTAAGTCAGGTGATATGGCAAGGCCTCTAATCCTATTGGTATTACAGTATGACCTGTCTCCCGGACTTTGAAGTCATTTCTTTTCTTCAGAGGAGATAAGGAAAGGTGTCTTATCTTAGGTCTGTAAGAAACGCGCAGAGCCCAGTATCAAGGTAGTGGGGTAGTTATTTTCCCAGACATAGCACAGCATTTTCAAGCCTAAAGAAAAAGATTAATCTCCTTAAAAAAGGACTTTGCTAACTTGGGCTTGGACATGGCAATCCTGTTTCCAGCCACCCTGTGTATAAGCCTTAACAGTCAAAAGTGTGCTTGCTTTGATTTTGATGTGGCACATCTTTTTTTAGCTGCTCAGATTCAAGATTTGGAAAAGAAAGAACAGTGGTGAGCTGAGTGATTCATTGGATTCTGATGAGGCGTTCTTGAGAGATTTTATTGTTCCTGAGTTTTAAAATCCGTGCACTTTTACCATAACTTTGGTATGAGCCTTTATTTATCTCTCTGTAATTTAGGATTATATTGGGGAGTTCTTTTTGGGTGGGATAGGAACGATAGATTTATAATTTCATGGGTGTTAAGAGTTTTACTTAAAGACTTGCTATTTTTTATATTATGCCATATGTGTTTATAGCATTCCATATTAATCTAAACTCATTTTGAAATGTATTTTATCATGAATTTATCTTTCACAGGTTTCCAGAAAGCATTTGTTTTTTTTTTTAAAGATATGAATTTAAGATTTCATGACTTAGACCTTGTCTTTGTAGTTAGACATGTTGTGGATATTTACAGTTTTACTCTAGTTAATCTGTTTAGTGTTGACCACCAGAACTTTAAGGTGGAATTGAATGGTGAAAAGCATGATTCCTTTTGTTCTCATGAGAAGTTGTTGGATCTGAAGGTGCTCCTTGGGTGCAGGTCAACCCCTTTGGGATATGAAAGATGACCTGGGGCTTTTTATTTTGTGAAGTGCATAAACAGGTGATCACACTTCATCCTGCAGGAGCTGCTAGGGAGGAATATTGATTTGGTTGCTATGCTTGGGTCTTACAGGTCTTGAGCTTCTTAGGTTCTCAGCTCTTTTGTTATTCTTTGCTGCTCAATCTTGAGAATAAAAAAGATATGTTGTGTTTGTTTCTAAGAATAAACCTGAAAAGGGTTTTTCAAGAATGAGCTTTTGTGGGGGCATTTTTATTCTCAGGAGTCAGCACCATGCCTGGCATGTAAAAGGCCTTCAATAAATGTGGATAGAAGGAACAGAAGGATTAATTATCACTTTTGGCCTATGAGAGTAAAGAGTTGCTACTAGTTCCAGTTTGTTGATACTAAACAGAGGCAATGAAGAGATTAATTTAGGATCATACAACCTAAACGAGGCAGAAAAGAGCTTAAAGCTTTGGAAAAGTGAACATATTGTATTTTTAGCTTTGCACTGTGGTCCATGAGCAGTGTGGAGCTATTTAATGATTTTTAATCAAGAGAGTATGAAATAAAAGCATGTATGAAATAAAAGTATTGTTATAGCTGCTAAATGTATTGTACAAACAAGATGTGCAGAAAGGCCACAAAAAGCTTTTGCATTGCTTTGAAGAATTGATAGTATATCAACAAACTGAGAAAATTAATAAACCTTCAGCTGCAGATTTCTTCATCAGATAAGTATTGCATCATTTTGTTGGGGAAGTGATTTGTAATTGGCTTTAAGAATTTTTCCTCTAACTCCATTGTCTAAGGAGGAACTTTCAGGAAACTGAAGTTGTATGGTCTTTGGCATTACTAGCAGCATGTCAAGCCACTGTGGGATCCAGTGATGTCTTTTATTTTATTTTATTTTTTTTTATTTTTAGTGCTTATTTATTCCCCCAAAATTGATCGAATGTTTGCTCTGCACTGAGGATAGAGGGGTGAGCAACACAGGTAACTCTTTAATGAACTAACTTCCTAGTGAAGCAGACAGCAATAAATGAACAAACAATAGAATCTCAAATAATCATAAGAGTTGTGAAGCAAATAAACTGGGGTAAGAAAGTGGGGTTACTCAGGAGCATGGAGTGGCTTTCATTTAAAATAGAGTGGTTAGGGAAAACTTCTCTGAGGTACTTATAATTGAATCAAAATATAAATAATAATGATGAGCAATAGTGGCATTTCTAGTGTATTCAACATAAACATAAATAACTTTTAAGACTTTTCTTTAGATTGTTTTTTAACCATACATTTCTTCTTTGAGTTCTCTCTTCCTTGTATCCCTTCCATCATGGCCTGAATATTTTCTCTGGTGGTTTGTGTGGCAGGAAAGAAAGAGGAAAATGTAGATAGAGAAGTGGAGTACTAGGATAACTTTGGATTCCAACCAGCGGCCATGATAAAAGATGTTGAGAAAACTTTGCAGTAGAACTGGACGCTTCTAGGCCTGAGATTCTGCCAACAGTGAGGCTTGACCTTAGTGTTCAGGGTTATCTTGGTCTGTCACTGTCCCTGCCCCACACATTTTTGTTTGCCTGGAATCTGAGCCAAAGATTCTAGTTCTAAATTTCAAAAACTGAAATAATATGTTTTTCTTCTTTTTAAAATGATGGTGCTGAGTGAACATATTTATTACGTTTTTTGGTCAGTTGATAATGATAAACTTTTACTCAAGTGTAAACTTTTTCTAAAAAAGTACTTCCTCTTTAGAAGACCAATTTTCATGGAAAGTTATTCTGGCCTCTAAAAGAGTTAGCTACAAAGGTGATCTTTAAATGTAGACAATTCAAAACTTAATCTTGGGTTATTAGAAGCTAATTACTATATTTGAGATCTGTTTTATAAGTTCAATATAATATTTCAATTTGTTTTAAAATATTATCAAGACAAATATTGGGATATCTTCAAAATAAAGAAAATTCCAATTTTCTTACCCTGTGTATTGAAATGAAACTAAAATGAAAGAATTACCTAGTCCAGTGATGGCAATTCTTTTTGTATTATATTCACAAAATGATCAGTAAAGGTATTCTAATTTGCTTGTGAATCAAACCATATCTATCACTGAAAAAACTTTAGTTGAAAATACCAGTAATTTTAATTAAGTTTTAAGTCTTCTAACTTTATCATATGAATAAAAATAAGAAAAATGTTATTTTCTAATAAAAGCCCTTTTATTTGAAATATTTTATTTGTCTTTTATTTAAAGGTTCAATCAGTTTATCTAGAGAATGTGCAATTTCATTTACTCGAGAATTTGGAGAAGAGCTAGATATACTTTTGAGAGAATCCTTAGTTTGGGTTGAAAGTAGCAATAGATTTTTTTTTTTTTTTTTTTTTTTTTGCGGTACTGGAGATTGAACTCAGGGGCATTCTACCTCCGAGCTATACCCCCAGCCCTATTTTTTTATTCTTTATTTTGAAATCGAGTCTCACTAAGTTGCAGAGTGCCTCACTAGGTAGCTGAGGCTGGCCGCGAACCAGGATCCTCCGGTCTCAGCCTCCTGAATGCTGGGATTACAAGCGTGCGCCACCACGCCCGGCTAGCAATAGATTATAACTGGTACTGTATATTCTTATATTATATCCTTGGTCCCTGAAAGTCCTATATCTATCTTTGTTTTGAATGTGTGTGGGCTATGGTAGGAGAAATATTGATTAATTAATCAAATACTAATTGATACTGTTAGTTAATGGTAGAAAGCCAGACATTTATGAATAAGCAACTTTTTAGGGTCAGGGTATAGTTTGAGGAATACACTCATCATTTTTAGTACAAATCTTATTCTAACCCCAAAATCTTTTTTTTCCCCTGAGTTTTGCATTGGCATATCATCCACAGTAACTTACGTAGTAGTAATAATACTTCTCCTATCCACAACTTTACTTATCTCATCCATCTTAAATTTTATGTGTCTTATTGTTTTCATAGGATTTTTAGTATTATTGCTTGACTTCAGCATCTAATGCCAGTCAATTAACTACTTTTAAACATGTTTTTGAAATCTTCATATAGTTTTTGACTTTCTGATACTTGTTCATTTGCTTTTTTAGTTCACAAAATGGTCTTCAAAATAGTTTTCAAAAGAATGGTCTTTTGAAATAATCAATTCCCTAATCCAAAATCAATGAACAACATTCTATACTTTCCTCTTCCTAACAGCTAAGAACCATCTCACTGAAGGCAAGCACAGATTAAAAATAAATTGCATCAACTAAACAACGACAGAACAAAATATTTAATTTTTCAACATTTAAAGGCTTTTCAGGAATTGAAATCCAAATCCAAGTAGGCACTTTTGACTAATCATTAGCAGTTTGTAGAACTCAAGGATCAGGATGTTGGCTCTTTTTCTCTTTCCGCCTCTTATTTATACCCTTTCAGCAGTCCCCCCACCCCCAGAGGTCTTTCACCCCTTCCTTCCTTCCTTCCTCCTCCTCCTCCTCCTCCTCCTCCTCTTCTTCCTTTTCTTCTTCTCCTCCTCCTTCCTTCTCCTTCTCCATTTCCTTCTTCCTTTTTAACTCCAGAGCATTAAGTTTTCTCTCCCTAATTTTAGCCTCAATTAAAAAAAAAATTAAAATAGGCACTCCTGCCCTACAATGACTCAGAAATCTGCAGTCTGAAGGAAGAAGCTGTGTAGTCCATTCATGGCAAATTGCAATACAATTTTAGGAAGATGGAACTTATTGTTTGGGAAAGCAGTGGTTAGATTTCCAGGAGGGTAGAACACACCTTCCTAGACCAAATTCTTGTGAAAAGGGAGGTCAGAGAAGGCATCAGATTAATATAACAAATGTTCTATAAAAGGGGGTGGAGTATGAATGTACGTAAGTGAGCTATTAAAAAAAGTCTTCTACGTCATTTTAATGTAAACTCCTGCACCTTAGTTCAATAAACTTCGAGACCATTGCAAAACATGCTTCTCTGCGATTCTCCAGTATGTTTAGTTGAAGGAGGGGCCAACTCTTCTGGAACAAGATCTGGATTACCATGGATAACCCCTTCTCATAGCCAGGGTTGTTCTTTAGAATCTTGCAAAATCATTTGTTTACTCTTGACTAAAGTTGAGAAAACAAGCCCGTCAGAGCAGTTTGTTCTGTTCAGCCCTTTGGAAGATGGTTTTTGTGCAAGGATAATCATTGTGCAAAGAAGTTGCTGATGAATTTTTTCTACTTTTTCTTAGAAATGTTTTACCATTTAGAATGAACATTTATCTAATGATTTAGTCATTCTGTTTTGTGAAATATATGTTCTAGTAATGTTTAGGCCAAGTTTTAAGAAAATGCTTTGGCCAAGAGTAGTTTGATTTATGTAATTACTAATATCTTTTCTAATTGTTTCATCCTTTACAAAATTATATCTATTTGAAATGTAATAATTGTTCAGAACTTATGTTTCTACACTGATTTCTACTAATGGCTTCAGAGCTAGTATTAAATAACTCAAGAATAATGAGATGACCTTGTCCTACTTGGATATATATCGGTTACATATGTAGAGCAAACAAATTACAAAAAAAAAGATTTTGAAGATTTTTTTCCAGCTACATAAAATTATCTATATAACTTTTAATACTCTTATGAGAATTTAGGCAAAGCACTTAAAAGCTTTCAACTTTCTATAGAGCATCTTTTAGCAAAAAATAATCCTTTTTTCCTGATAATATTTGATACAGAAACTTCTCTATGAAAGCTTTCTGAATTGGTTATTCTCTTAGCAATTCTAAACCACCCATGAACATTCAATAGCATTAAATTATGAATATTCCATGATTCTGGAATAAGGAACTCCAAGAAATGAGATATGAGACAGGAAATATATAAATATCCTTTGCTATTTTAGGTGAGTCCAACTAAATCAGCTAGCTAGAAGTGTGGCTTCCAGGCCAATTAGTTCTGAGTGAATTACTAAAAAACAAAAAAAACACCCCCCCCCAAAATTGTTAGTTTTATTTCTGCATTACTTTCTTTATCTTCTTACATTATTTTTATTTTAAACAAAATAAACCAGAGAAGTTATGGTTATTTCCTTCTCTTTCATTATTTAATTTTTACTGAAGTTATAGTAAACTCATGATGTCATTCTTTTGAGCATCAAAAATCTGATCTTTGCAACCTCCACATTAATACATTCGTTCTGTCAAATTGGATCCAGACTAGCCCACCCTCCTCACGTCATTCCACGCTATGGTCTCTGTTTTCCCTAGATGTAATTGACGTGCTGGAAGAGGATGGACATTGGCTAAGAACTGGATTCTGATCTTGGCTTTGGTAGCTTGTTAGCTGTGAGATCATGGACAAGCTACTCAGGTCTCTGGGACTCACTGTCATTATCTATAGGATAGCAATAGCATTAGCTACTTTCAGGGATTAACCAGCATGCCAGCACCTAAATCAGGGGATCAACGAATGGCAAGTACCTCAATTTTTAGTCAGGATTGTACTAATTATGATTGGAGCATTAAATGAATTTACTTAAATATCTGTTTCCATTTACTGGCATGATAGCAAGTGTTGTATATATTTGTATGTATAGATACAGATAATGTGCTAATATATTATGGAGACAATTTCCAATGCTCTAGAAGCATTTTTCCTTTTTTATTTTTTACCTCCAAATTTCCCGCAAGACTGGAAGACTATGTTTTAAAAACCTATGTGGCATGATTTTAAATTTAATAATCATTTCATGCTCAAAATAGCATTGTGAGAATTTTAATTAGCTAGGTGTGGTGACACATGCTTACAATCCCAGTATTGGGAGGCTGAGACAGGAAGATTACAGGTTCTAGATCAACCTCAGCAACCTAGGGAGACAAACAAACAAACAAACAAACAAATAAATAAATAAATAAAAAATTTTAAAAAAGGGCTGGAGTTGTATCTTGGAAGTAGAATGCCCCTGGGTTCAATCCCTAGTACCAAAAAAAATTTTTTTTACCTTATTTAATATTTAACTTTCTAGTGAACTTTCAGTTTCTTTTCTTACATCCCACCCTAAATTCTGCTTTCTATGTATGGTCTTTATAATTACAGCTTGCTGTGATTAACTGTGGCACTTCCACTACGCATTATGACTGTTGCATACACTTCTTGGCTCATTTCCTTATAATCAATCCCCCACAACTTTTATTTCTTTTTGAACTAACTTACACTTGACTCCACTTTCATTTCACTCTACTGTGTTTGTGTTTGACTATAGCTTCAATTTTCCGAGGTCACTTGAATTCTGAATTAACTTTCCAAGGCATTTCCCGCTCTGTTCTCGTCTCACAGATATTCAGCAAGCATGCTTGGTTAATTCAAGGGCTGATGCACCCTCTTCTCTTCTATTTGAAATACCTTATTCATACAAATTCTCAAGCAAATATGTATGTACCTAATGTTGGCTTAGAGATAACCTTGGTGCTTTCAAACTAGGGTAGATTGCTTCTAACATTTCTACTTCATCTAGTAGTAATGCCATTTTTTAAGGTGACAATTAGTACGACAAGATTGACTTTTTATAAATACAAAGTATATGCTGCTTGTACTAAGTAACCTGGTCTCTTTAAAGTGTTTTCAAAATGAGGTCTTATGAATGGGAGCTTTTTTTTTTTGTTATCTTAGGATATAAATCACACGTGCCTTGAGTTTTATTGTGTGAAGTCAAATTTACAAGGTCTCTTTTCCTGGTTCATCTTTCAACTTCTTTTTATACCACTTCAACATTTTTGTTATCACAAGTTAGAGTGATAAACACATTCATCATATTTGGTTCCTCACTTTCTATCCCTGAAAACGCCAACTGGATCTTAATGAATTTGTTTTACTTGAATAGGTTTCCAAAGACACTGGTTGTCCCACCTCACTATGATGTATTGGTGAGGTGTTAAGATAACTTTAAATTTCTTCCTAGCTAAACTTGAGGAATCCTTCTACCAGCTTGTCTTAGTTTGTGTGATAGGAGAAAGTAAGCATCTTGTTTGTGGGAAAAATCTCACATTGCTTTCTTTCAAAGGGTTGTCTTCTTTTCCCATAGCCTTACCTGAGACAGCATTCCTTGCCATGCTCCTTTGGCTAACAAAAACCATAGAGTCAAACCTAATCACTTCTACTTTTTATAGTCTATTTTCATGCATCTCTGCTCAAACACAAAACAGTAGAACTTTCTTCAGGGGGTTATTATTTCCTTGCACTCTGAATTTATTTATCCTCCAGTCATACCTTGCTGCCTGCTTTAAATTTATCTCTTCAAAATAGACTTGTATAGAATTCTTATGTGACAGTTCTTTTTTCTGATCCCTAGGCATCTTTATTTCCTCTTATGCTCATCTGACATAAGTTTGTTTGTTCCTGCTTAAATAATCATTGCTGATCAGGCAGGAATTCAGTACCCAGGAATCAATTTATTCATTCAGTAATTTTTCCAGAAGCATCTCTTGCAAGCTTGCTATATTAAAGACTTTTTGATAGATGCCCACTTTCTTAGAGTTGTTTCTGATTCGTTATCTAGCAGGACAGACTTCAAGAGGCCACTTGGCAGTTTTTGTACCTTTGAAGAAGGAATTACTAACACTGCTATTTTCTCTTCATCCCTAAATCCAAGGTCTTTATTTTCCAGGAGGAGCCATTTCCATTTTTTTCTGATCAGTAGCAGGCCTGGCCTTACTTATGACAATAGACTCTTTGAATGAAGAAGATACAGGAAAATAGTACATATGCAGACTGGTAATCAGTGTTGCTTTACATTTCCTTTAAAGAACATTTTTTGAGGGGTTATTAACACAAATGGATTAGTGGGAAAAAATTGATGAAGACAGCAGCTGACAAAAGAAGATACAGTACTAATTAAAGCATATAGAAATGTTCAACCTCATCAGTAACTTAAATTTTAAGTGAAAGCAAAATGCCACTTAGTGCATTTGAGCAAATAAAAGGTAGTATCTAATGTGAGTTTATATTGAAATGGGCACTCATAGATTGCAACTGGTATGTAGATGGGCACATTTTTGCCTTTGGGATATCCCCTTCTTTTTGGAAATAAATTTTCCAATATTGATAAAAAAAAAATGGCCATATAGATAGAGTTGAAGCAACAGCAAAAGCAATGAAAATGGAACATTTTGCAGTTATTTCAATTAAAGTTTTAAAAGAACATTGTGACAACATTAAACATATTTTGAGATACAATAAAATACTAACAGAGGTTATGGCTAGGGGGGTGTTATTTATTTTTCAGTTTTTTGAAACTTCTTTCAATATTAAATAAAAATAACTACAACTTTTAGTACTTGATGTATTACCATATTAAATACAGGTATCTCAAATGAAAATTTAAAAAAGCGTTCTGAGTGCTCAGAACTGAGAAGACTGAGTGCTTCTGTTCTATTTAAGAAATGATGAGTAACTGTATTAATTAATTCTCTTCCTCCACCAGTGCATGCACATATGCACACATACAGAGTTGAATGACATAGCTAGACATATAAATATGTGAAGTAATATATTAAAAATATGTTTAATGTTGTTACAAAGTTCTTTTAAAATGTCGATTAAAATAATGGCAATAGTGAGAGAGAGGGAAACTCCACCCACACATAGGCACATAAAAATAAAGACATTTTCAATTTATGGAAGAAATAAGATACTTTGTCAGCATTAAATAAAAAGGTATAGAATATTTCTTACTCCATTAATTTGAGAAATGTTTAGTTTTTTACTTTCTTTTTTTTTTCATCCAGGAATGTGACATTTTTCTTCTTTGTTCATTCTTCATTTTCTTCTTATACTTTCATTGGTGCACTATAATCTTATAACATAATGCAGTTGATATTGATAGGGACATACATGCACACAGCGCTTGGACATACATGCATACCCTGCTCCCTCCCCATCTTCCCCCTTCCCCATTCAGGGTATTGAGAGTGATATTGGCATTCTCACCTATGTACAAACGGTCAGTGGAAGTGATTCCTTCATTACATTCTCCTTCTTGTCCCACTCCTTCCCCTAGACCACCTCCCAGGCTCCGCTGGAGTTTTTCCTCCATTATCTGAAGTCCCTCTGGTATCCTGATTTCTCCCTAACTAGTTTTTCATTTTCTACATGGGATCGTGCAGAGGAAAATAGTCCAGAGCTGAAAACAGTAACAATAAGGTAAATGTATCAATAGAAAAGAGGGCTGAATCCACATAAAACAGGTTGCTTTTTTGAGTGAGTGATTAAGTTTAGAGCATCCTCAAAGATCTGGCTCAGAAATGCAGATTCCCTGGACCCGATGTGTGTGCATGTATGCCTACCACCCTCTTCAGCTGTGTGTAGATAGCTTCTGTGAGGAGTGAATCATAGACATGTGGTCAGAGAAAAAAATCAATTCCAAACTGTAAAACACTCAAAAAATGCTTTGAAAAGTCTTTCATGAAAATGCAATATTATAATCTTTTTCATGTCTGACTTTAATGTTCCTTGCCCATCACCTTGATCTGTCCTAACGGAGACTTCCTCACACGTGTAAATTGCTTTGTAGTTCGATTGTGTATTTCAGTCTATCTCAATGCTTGATTCTGAAATTTTTACTCACTGGTCTTTTCAGTCTCTAAGATGATTGTGGAACAACAACAGATAGATTTTTCCTTTGTAGCTGAGAATATTTAATCAATTTCCCCAAATCATCTCTCCCTTCTCCCTTTCTTCTGGTGACAAGAAAAAAAGAGCAGAGCCTGCATAAGGGGCCCTTTACCGATAAAAATGAAAGTCTATTACACCGTTCATGCCCACATTTCTTCCTAGACCCCAGAGTTGCAGAATTTGATCACAGGGTTGTGGATATTCCTCTGTAAAACCATGTTCAATTCATCATGCTTTTTCTTAAATTCTATAATTTGTGCTTAGTCTTTTTCATGGTCAAGCTCTGGACTTCTCAGTATCCCAGTCTTCATTGTTTCTTAAAATATGAGGGACAAAGAGAGGGACTGCAGTGTTCTCTGCATGGGTGTCTTTGGGTAATGGGAATATAATTAATTTTAATTTATTTTATATCCTAAACATTTTCCATAGTGAGTGTATGTCATTTTTCTAGGTAGGAAGACACCATTTTACACATGCATGCACACATACATGTACACATGCATACATGTATATCTGTGTATCAGTAAAAAGATAAGAGATGAGATCAAAGCCTAAGCTAGAACTAGACTAAGCCAACAGCACTGGTTCTAAGTCTTCAGCTCTCCAAACTGGGAGTTTTTCTTTTGCCAGTTTCATCCTCCTTAAATTAATTTTCTATGATCTTTCTTTAACAGAAATTCACATTTATTTCTTATTCAAAGCACTTCCATGACTACCATGAACACAATTTATGGATGAAGGCAAACCATTTGGAGGCACACAAAGTCTTCCCTGATATGGTATCTACTGGTTTTCCCATCCTACACCCTACATTTAGGCTTTATTAGGCTGAGTTTTTTTTTTTTTTTTATGACTTCAGCCTTTACACTATTGCACATGCTGTTCCTCCTGGTTTCTTTCTCCATGCCATCTACTTGGAATATTTACATCCTTCATGATCTGGATTAATGTAATCCCCACACTTTCACTTTACTGGACCTGCACAGGGAGCTAGATCTCTCCTGTGTCTTATTTTTCCTATTTATTATTTTCCCATTTCAATGTGATATACTTTCGTAACATTATCTTATTACTTATATTCACTTGTATGAGACCATTTAGTTCAGCTTTTTATCATCAAAATTATGAAATAGTTGCTTCAGAGAATGTTTGCAGTAATACATTGAGACAAAAGATTTAGTCTTGACTTCGTTCTGGTTTATTTACTTACTTATTTATTTATTTATTTTTCGGTACTGGGGATTGAACTCAGGGGCATTCTACCACCGAGCTATACCCCAGCCCTATTTTTTATTCTTTATTTTGAAACAGGGTCTCACTAAGTTGCGGAGTGCCTCACTAGGTAGCTGAGGCTGGCCTAGAACCCGGATCCTCCGGTCTCAGCCTCCCAAATGCTGGGATTACAAGCGTGTGCCACCATGCCCAGCTTTATTTATTTATTTTTTTAAACACCCACCCTCACTCCCCATCCTCATATCCAGCACTGGTTCTAGGGATGCCTGTGAAATCATTCTGTGTCATCTTTTTCCATGATGGATGGAAAATTCTATGAGTGAGTCTTTACTGATTTTATTTCTTGGACTCCTTTAGAAAGAAATCAAAGGAGAATGCTATGATGCTTTCTGTTCTTTATAGACCCATGACTTAAGTGAGCAATTCCACTAGCTGATGAGACCCTTCTATTGCCCAAGTAAAATATGTAATTGAAGGGTTAAATGCATCATTTTTACTTAGTTTGAAACATGAGTGCTCAGGTTTTGAAAATCTTCTATGTAGAATTTTAATAATCAAAAAATCTTCACCTAGGACTAATGCTTTATTGAAATAAATGCTTACCCATTGTTTCATGTACTTATTAAAATTTAAGAGATATAATAGATTATGTTGCTCCGTTCGTGTTTTACTTACTATTACTGAAAGCTTTAACATTTGGAACACAGAACAGTACAATAGTAATAATGTAACACACTATTCTATTAACTTCCAAAACAATTAAGATGGGTGTATATTTGTGGTTAAACTTTATTCTGATGTTCCTTTTACTATCTGTGGTTTTCTTTATCTTTCTAAGTAGAAAATGGCAAGTCTTAAGGTTTCTTTGGGAATCCAAAATCTCTTTTGAGGCAACTGAAGCCTGATGTGTCACATGTGACACAAATAAAAAAGCCTTTGATCTTTAGCATCGCTAAAAACTTGCAAGTCTTTGGGGTAAGTGATACTCTCAGGGCTGGGCCTAGGTCATTCTATTCAGCTGCATAAGCAATTCCTTTGATGAAGGACTGGGTTTCTACAACACTAGCATTATTTCAGTAGGAGAAGGTAGTATTTGATGTGTTGCAATTTGTATTACATGTCCATGGAACACCTCTGGACATCACCTCGGGAGGCGGGACTGAGTTAGAAGGAGGAGCTGTGGTTGAAGACATTTAATGGCAGAATGAATGGAAATCCGAAGATCGCTGTGCAGGCAGCCTTAAGCCCCATCTGCACAACCCTCACCCCATTTTCTTTCACATTAATTAAAAAATCTTATAACAAAAGTCTCATAAGATATACGTGATCTTATTTAATTTTAGTCACAAGTTACCTTCAAAATGACGAGGATTTTGACAGCTTGCAAGGTGGTGAAGACACTGAAGACTGGTTTTGGCTTTGCCAATGCGATTCCACAGCAGCAATGGAAGTTTTCCAGACCTGGCATCAGGCTCCTTTCTGTCAAGGTAATTCCCATAGTCTTTGTTTCTGACAACATTTACAGGGTACAGTTTAGCAGCAAAGTGAAGGTGTCTCTTACAAAGTGAATACAGATTTGAACATAGTTCCATAGTGCTACTTTGTTAATATTTGCTTTGCTATTGAACCTATTGATTTACTATTTGCTTTATTGTTGACTTAGCAAATACTCATTTTTGTCTTCTCTGAGTAAAATTACAGTAATTTTCCCCCAACATAAAGAATGGTCAGAGTTCTCTTGGAAATGTGAAATGTAAGTGTGCTGTTAGAAAAAAAATGAAAAAGCTATCATAAGTCGGGCATGGTGGAACATGCCTGTAATCGCAGTATTTGGGAGGCCAATAAAGGAGGATCATAGGTTCAAGAACAGCCTCACCAACTTAGCGAGACTCTTAGCAACCTAGCGAGACCCTGTTTCAAAACGAAAAAATAAAAAGGGCTGGGGGTGATGCTTGGAGGTAGACTGCCCCTGTTTTCAACCCACAGCACCACAAAATAACAACAACAACTAAAACCCCATACTATCATAGCTCTGTCTGTACCTAGATTTTTTGGTTCATAGTTCTGGTCCAAAAAAAATGGAGTTGCTCACATGTGTGAGCCATATCATAGTACATAAAGTGTCAAGCTCCTATTCTATAATGGACCATTGGGCAGTTTACTCTTTTGAAATATTATTTTTAAAATGTTTAGAAGGAAAATATCTCCATAACTTTGATATTTACAGGTCATCATGCCTTAATATTTTCCCTTTTCCTTTTAGCCCTTCTTTTATAAAGCCAAATTTATTATTTTCATCTTTGAAAACTAAGACATCCAGGCAAATGGCATCTGATAACTCTAAGTGTATATCTCTAACTGTGGGGGCAAACCCAGCCAAGGAACATTAGGCTGCTCTTCCCCCCACCTGCATTACTGGATTATGAAATTCCTGTAGAATCTCTGCCCTCTCCTATAACTTTATGAAGACATTTGTTGCCAGATAAGCCCAAAATTACTCCCTTGGAATTTTGCCAGTGACAATCATCTTTACTGACTATGAAGTATAAGTAATCACAGTAGCTTTAAATATATTGCTTCTTTAGTAGTAAGAGCTGCAAAATGTGAAGTAGGGGGAAAAACCCTCTGTATTGATGGAAAAATAGGTTAGGATAGTTTTGAATGTGCTACCTGTATTTTTCATACTCAATGGGTTGACTAAGAATCTTCCAGATGCTTCCATAGCTTCAACTGCTTAGTTTCTTAAGTTAGGATTCAGTGGGTTTTAGCTTGACACTCAAGGTTAAACAATGCCAATAGATTCTTTTGATCTCCAGGAATTGGAATGGGGAAGGAATAGGAATAAAAGGGAAGGAAAAGAGAGGGAGATAGGTGGGGTGGGGCAGGGAGAGAAAAAGAGAAGGAGATCTCCCAGGAGAAAAAGACGATGCCTTTAATACCATTAGTAGTCTGTTAACAATGTTAGCCTTTCACATTGAGAATTTTCTAACAAGAGTATAAGAAACTACCACTTTAAATTAAGAACACCCCCCAAAATACCATTTTCTTGTTATAACAAGAGAGCCAGAGAAGAGATTATTCTGAATCATCATTGAAGATAAAGTAACTAGATAAAAACTATGAGAATAAATATTTGGTTTTAGTTTAGTCTTAGTAATATCTCAAAGATACTCAACATATCACCTCAGAGAGATGAATAGTAATAAAAATAGTATCAACTATGGTTTTAGGTATCTTTTAAAACTTCAAAGTTGGGTCACTTGGAATATCTTTTTCTTGTTACAGAAGTAAGTAGGTAAGGATTGGTGTATCTCTGTTAGATACCAAAAACACAGAAATGAAGTGACTACTTAAAATGGCAGATGTGACTGACTCCAGAAGCCATTTCCCCAAGATTACAATAAGTGCTCTAAACAACAACAGCCCCAATCCCAACCCCAACCCAGCAATCTAATTATGTGGATGGGCTACTGCGAAAGCAGTTCTTCTAGCTCAGGGTGGCAGATCTGTTTCAAGGTCTGCCACAGCGCAGGCTAAGAATGACAAATTTGTAGGAGGAATGAGCCATCATTTCATGGTGCAAAAGTCATTACTCATACTCAATCATTACTGGCCCGAGTTCTGGAAGAATGCCAGACATGAAAAATAGAAGTTCTTGAGCTTCATGATAGTGAATTAAAATTCTGCACGCAGTCTAAGGGGACTTGTGTTATTATTCACTTATTTTCAAATAGTTCTCTACCTACTTTCTTCCTGCTTTTCTTTTATAATTGCAATGCTCTGAGAATCATAGATCCAAAGTTTCATAGATAGGCATCACACTTAAAACATAGTTAAAAATAATTCGGCTATACTTACACAACAGTCAGTGAAGGGCAGTAAGAACAGTCGCTAAAGGTTAGCAGCATTACAGCTGGCTATAGCTAGCGAATGGATTGTGAAAGACGTTCTGTGGTCAGATCTGTAAGCATGGCCTTGTAAGTCAGGTGTCATTTCCAGTGTCTTTGGAGGTCACTTTTCCTCTTCCCTTGGCGACAGAGGGAGAAAGGGTGGATTTGACGACAGCAGTGACGCACGTGTGCTTTTCTGTGGCACTTCTTTGCATATTTGCTTGTGGCTAATATTTATAGAGTGTACCTTGCCAGTAGACACCTTTGTATTTCACTTGTAGAGAAGAGGAAAGGATTTCAAGGTGTTCTGTATTTTAAAGGGAGCTGTTATCAAGGGTATAAATGATCAACAACCATAAAATATGAAGGTTTTAGAGACTATAATCTTTTTCTATTAGTATTGAAAACGTTCAGTGCTCATTATTACATTCAGCCAGTTGTAACAGGATAGCAGAAAATACTGTGGATGGGAAATAAAAAAGATCTGGACTCTAA
>PVLC010022728.1:0-26410 GCA_004027655.1 Graphiurus murinus
TTTGCTAATCACATCCTATGTAAATGGTGAAGAACAATGGCAAGGTTCCGGAGAAGGTTTTGACTTTAAGGAATTTACAATATTACTATCCTCTGGGTGGGGCAACAACTGCTTACAAACTGGCTAAATGTTAACTGCCCAAGGTAGCTATTAGCTCCTCATGTCTTAAGCTTATAAAAAAATCTTTTTGCTTCCCACATCTATTAATTATTATATTATCCTTGACTTAAATAAAATTATATCTAAGAAATATTAGTAACATTATTAAATGTATGTTTGAAAAATATCCTGAAAGTTGAGTGTCCATACTGTGCTAAGTATTGTAAAGATATAATGATAATATTAAATCAGCAATGAATAAATATCATACTGTTGGAAGTTTTTTGAAAGTAAAACTAGCAGGTAAAATATACTTGTACTCAGTAAAATGTTATTTAGCAACTTTAATTTGTTTTCAAAATGAGTGATCACATTATTGTAAAGTTTATTTTTTGAAGTATGTGAATCAGAAATTAATATAATATATTATATATACATATATATAATTTATAATATAAATGATTTATAATATATATGATAAAATTTATAATATAAATGATAAAAATTACATTATATTGTCATGTATGTAATTTCAAAATGAGTAATTAATATTTTAGCAGGCCAAGGAAGAAATATTTGTTATAATGTGTAGTGTATATTTGTATCCCTGGAACTTATGTTGTTTTTAATGCTATCTTAAATAAATAGATTATGAGAAACTATCATCACTACATAAAAGAAATATTTCAATAAAGAAACTATATGCTTAAAGCATATACTTAGTATATTGACTTACAAAAATAAATTAACATGGATAATTTTTATATTTCCAGAACCAAAATGTTAATAGAGGTGTGGATTTTTTTTTTTTTTCCTGAAATTGATTAACTTGGCTTGAAAGAACAGAAATGTAGACTCTTAAGGTTCTGGGTGTCTAGAACCCAAAAATAAAGGTGGCAACAGAGTAAAGCTAAGAAATAATAAAATTCTAGTCTCCAGCTTTTGATGATTTTCAGGTATTCCTGAACTTGAAGCCACATCATTTTAGTCATTCTCATTCACACTAAAAGTTAACAGATATATGTATTTTGCAAATGAATTAATTTTATATAAGATAGAATGATTTATTGCAATTAGACTAGGAAAAAGATAATATAGAAATTTTCTCATAGAAAATAAAATTTGGCTTTGTTTTAAGGAATTAGTGGGAATTTTACTTGTATGGAAAAACAAAAAGGTCACTGTGAGTAGATACAATTGAATGATTGAGTGCAGGGTAGATTCAGAATGCTTAGAGTGCTTGGAAAATAGTAAATAGATCACAGCCAACTTAAGGAGTACATTAAAGATTGCAGTCTATATAAAACAAAGAATATTTTTGTCCCAAAATTTCCATAACTCAAAGAAGTAGATCATAATCTATAGAAAGGGCAAAAATTAAAGCATTTATTTAAAAAATCCAAAAGTATCCCACACATATATTGTTAAGTGGTAGCATTATAAGTGTCAAATTAGAACATTTTAGTTTTGGAACATTTCAGCTCATATATAATAGGAAAAGAAAGTGTTGAATGAACAGGAAACAAGAAAGCTAAATTTTGAAAATTCTATTTAATGAGGCTAAATATGCATATGTAGAAATGATTGATTTATACAATAATAAGAGTTAATATTAGTTAATATAAGTTAATAATATAACAAATTTAAAGACAAAAATGAATTAGCAATCCATTTATAAATGTAACAATATATAGTGAAATACTCTAAATCTATGCTCAGTTAAGAAAAACTTACCTATGTAAAATATGACTGGTATATAAAATCCAGGCAAAAGGGATCCATTTATTGGAATGAACTCTCAACATTTCATGCGTACATCAGGGAAAAAACTAAATTAGTAAATGCTTTGGGAATAATTTATTCAGCCCTGTGGAATAATTTAGTTTATAGCCTTCATCTATATGGCTTTATAATATTATCAATTATTATTTTCATTTAGCCTCATAGAGAAAACATTCACAACACTGTCCATTAGCAGACTTAATGACAATTCTCTTCTCTATCAATAGAAATGGCCAAAACGTATCCTAAAGTTATCTGTCTTATTCAGTAATAATCCTCGTGATGGAAATCTTCAATACTTGCATTTTTTTTCCTTAGTAAACATGCACATAGTTGTTAGGAATGAAAAGGTGAGTGGATAGCTAGGGAGTGAAATGAGGTGAGGCCCAGGTCATGGTTTGGCTTGATATAAGACTTACAGCTAAGTCTCTGCATGGAAGGGCCAAGCTATATTGCCAGTAACCAATGTGTGTTATTTCAAGACCATAGTGAAATATAATTACAATATGTTTTATATACAGGCATTACATTCTCTTTAATCTATTAATATAAACATCCATCAAAATGAGGAAAAACACAGAAAAATAATGTTAGTTTCTTAAAAATAACAAAGAAATTATTTGTTTGTTTTTTGTAATTCCTCAATAAACACATGTAATCTTTTCTCTTTTTTTTTTTCTGGAGAAAAGGACTCAGTGAAATTGACGTGCTTTAATAAGAACAGTACTGATAATTAGTTTATTCCATCTTTTCTATGAGTAACAAAATAATTAGGTGTCGATTCTGGAGACTTCAAAGCACATTTGGTGATTTTCTCTAAGATCTTCCATGAAACTAATTATTTTTTAAAAGCTTAAATTGCTTAATTTTAAATGAATTCATAGTGAACAACTGCAGAGTTAGATAAATATTTCTATTATAATTATATTGGTCCTGAGACATTTTGGTCTGGTTCTACTTGGCTTGAGAAGACATGTAGGGAAATGGTTTTAGAAGAGCTAAAACCAAAGAAAAGAAACTGTACAAAAAGATTAAACTTAACAATTTATTCACACCCAGTTAATATATTTTTACAACTCCAATATCAGAGGCTCTAAAAAACACCACTTTTAAGACTACCATGTTTTGTGTGTATGTCTCTATATGCACAGATATAAGTTTGATATTGAGTTCTAGACAAACATTTATTTTTATTTAGTTATTAGTTTATTATTTACAATGAAACTTTTATCACAATGAAATCAAAGAATATATATAAAGTATTCCATGGGGCTCTTCTTATTTCCTATTTCAAGGGATGAAAATAAAAATGGCAGCAGATTGATCTGTGGGATACCTGATTACATAGATTTAAATTTAGTATACATATCATTTATTATTCCTCAAAAAATGTAGTTAAAAATCATGTGTGGTAATTCTATTTTTTATTTCATTTAAAATAACATTTTAGTGGCACAAATTAAATAATTATCTTTAACATATGAAAAATCAAGTGAAATTTTAGAAAGTCTGCAAAATCAACCAAGCAACCTCAAAATCAATAAAGATAGATTTGTTTTACTTTGTTATAAACCTAAGTAATATTACTAACTTAAGAGCTTTCTGAAAGATGTTCCAATACAAAAACAGTAAATTGCGCTCACAATGTGTCAAACTTCCTTTCCAATGGTTTACGTTAATGTTCACATTTGAATGTCTTAACATTCTTAGGAATTACATATTGTTAGCATCCTTAATTTGAAGATGTAAAAATAACATATGCTTTTAAAAGAATCTTCCCCACAATTCCATATCTAGAAACTAGTTCTGGTTCTAATAATGACATAATGACAGAGTGACAGAGTTAATTTTTTTTTCTTTTTGTATTGAGGGTTGAACCCAAAGGTAGTCTACCTCCAGGCTACACTTCTGGCCCTTTTTATTATTTTTATTTCTTTAAACAGGGTCTCATTAAGTTGCTGAGGCTGTCCTTAAACTTGTAATCCTCCTTCCTCATCCTCCCAAGTACTGGAATTGAAGGTGTGTGCCCCAATTTCCAGCCAAATTAATCTTCTTCATGAAAACACTATCAGATCCTAGGCAAAAATTTAAAAGAAACATATTTAAAAAAATAGAAGAATGATCAAAGACAGGCAGATATTAGAGGGAATTTAAGCTTTGAAAGAAAGAATTTACACTTAGTTAGATCTTCAATAATGCAGCTTTTCCCCTGAGGCCACTTCTCAGTAGTTACTGAGCAAAACACAAATAGAAAGTTGTAGTCTTATTGGCCTGAAGAATCTGAAAAATGAAAAGGGCATGTGGATATGAGAGAGACATAAATTTTGCATATATATTCTCTGATATTTCTTTTTACATGCTATATATAGAGTATTTTCTTTTTTATGTGTTTTTATTGGTGCATTATGGTCTTACATCATAATGTATATCATGTTGACATTGACACACATGCATACAGTACTAGGTGCCCCCCCAACTCCCATCTCCTCTCCCATAGAGAGTACTGAGACTGAAAATGGATTTTCATACACACCATCAATTATTTCTAATAACGAACTGCAGGCAAGATCTCAAAGGTGAGAGAGAAAACTGGCTGGAAGGTTTAAAGGCCTGGGCAGAAGTTCTAGTCACTTCCTAATTCTGTTTGGAATTTGAGTCTTTATAATACAAAGTAATTTATCAAATGCCTTGAACAACTTTCCACTGATATTTTAGGAGGGCTACACATATGTCTAAGATATTTCCTCTCAGACAAAGCTCAACACCTAGATTCTCACAACTGAATGTAAAACCACGTACCCACAAATTTAGTAAAATATTTATGCCTTCGTTCCCACAAAACTCAACAATCTTCAGAAAAAGATCCAGAGTATTACATTATAATATATCTAGCATACAAAAACATTACTCATAAAAATGAGAAAAAGTCATCCTAGGATCTGAAGAAAAGATGTCTATGAAAAGACAGTCACCAGTTGAGCAGGTGTTGGAATAAGGAGATAGTCTATACATTAACTATAAAAATATCCTACAAGTATGGATTAGTAAATTAAAATCAGATCAATTATTATCACTGAACTTGAGGCACAGAAAAAAAAATCAAGCAAATGAAACAAAGGTTTAAAAGACCACTGGACAATGTAACACACATGTAATTTCAGTTTCAAACTAGAAAAAGAAAATGGGAAAAAAGAGCTATATTTGAAGAAAAATATGCTAAAAAATTTCCAAATTTGATCAAAAGAAGCAACCTGTAGAAGACATACATAATATGAAAATACTTCAGAGTAGTTCTTAAATCTTGGGCATTTCTGCATGTATACTGAACATGTTGGAACAGAATCCCCATAAGGCACCCCAACATGGCACAATTCTGGCTTCACTTCTGGTCATCAGCTGGCAGTGCTTTCCCGTGCCCAGGAACTAGACAGCCTATCACCTCTGGCCGGCTCCAATTTCTTCCCCTTCGTCCCATCCTATGAAGTCCCATACCTGGTCCTGCAAGACCGCCCCCTACCCTATCTATAAAAATTGGTTGTTCTTCTTTGTTCTCAGAACAATAAACTTTCTCTCCCTCTCTCACTCTGCTCCTCCAGTCTCCGATGGGATTCCTGGGTTAACTCTTACAATGGTGCCGAAACCCGGGAGGGATTGGGTCTCTCTACCACCAGAGAGTCCTCCCTTCCCCTGTGGCCCAGGGATCTCGTCCTCATCCACCTCTTTGAGCGCTCCTCTCCTCACCCACCACCAGCTGCCTGGTAAGTTTTCTCTGGCACGTTCCCCCGTCCCTTGGCTTCCTTTTACCCCATCTCCCTTCTCTTCTCTGCTGCTGCCAAAAACCTGGTACTGGGTACTTGAGACCTCTAGCCATTTGGCCCTGGGCTAGGGGGGCGAGTTGACAATCTCGCTCCCTTCTTGCCCTCTACACCCCACTGGGGGTGCTCTCATATATGCAGTCCCCCTGGGGACGCCTGGTGGATCCCTTGTATGACTTCCATCTGGTAGGAGTTTTCTCTGCCTCTCTTCCTCCCTCTATGGGTTCCTTCTCCTCCCTCCCAGCCAACTTTCCTCTCAGGTGCCTCCTAAATAATCTGAATACTCTCTCCCTGAAACCTAATATTTGACCCAAACAACTCATTAAATTTTGCAACCAGGACTGGTCTTTTTATTCGTTAGAAAATCAATCCATATGGCTGCCTGAAGGCTCCCTAGATCCCCCAGTTCTCTGAGATTTGTTGAACTACTATGAGCGCTCGAAGAAGTGGAAGGAGATCCCGTACATAAAATCTCTCCATCTCAAGTTCTCCTGGCTTACAAACCTCCCACACCTCCCAAACCCTCTGACTCCCCCCTCAGCTCTTCGCTCTCCTCCTTCAATCCTGCCAATGAGCCCCCCACCCCATAACCACCTGCCTGTTCCATCCAGTCCTCCCCTTACCCATTCTCGGCCTGAGAGTCCCATCTCCCTCCCCCCAAGGCGCCAGATTGAGCGGCTGACGCCCAGGGCACTGGGAACCAGGGGCATCAGCCCTTGCTGCCCTTCTTCACCCAAGTGTCCCATCCTCCTTCAGCCCCCTCCAAGTCTCCACCAGTACTGGCTCCTCTCCAGAAGGTGGTGGGGAATGAGGGTATTGTGCGAGTTCATGCTCCCTTCTCTATGGGTGAACTCTCTTGGGCTCTTACACAGCTACTCCTATGTTAAAAAAATTTGTCTGTCTCACCCAGGCTTGCAGCCTCACCTTTAATGATGTCTAACTAATATTCTCCATTACCCTCCTCCTGGAGGAGAGGCTTAGGGTTTGGAAACAGGCCAGGCAGCATGTAGATCCAATGTATGTTTAACACCCCCTGGGAACTGCGTTCATCCCTGACTGGGACCCTGACTGAAACTACAACAACCCAACCACATTCTCAGGAGAGACCAGTTAGTTTATCACCTGCTTAGTTATGGGACTCCCTGGAGCAGCTAAAAGCCTATTAGTTTTTAAAAAACTACAGGAGATTATCCAGGATAACCACAAAAATCCTTCTTCCTTTTTAAAACTCTTAACAAAGGCCTCCTCCAATATACTAACTTAGACCCCAAATCACCCGACTTATGAATTACTTTTTCTTCCAATCTATCCTGATATCAGGGTCAAGCTCCAAATTTAGACAGAGTCCCTCTTACACCCATGGCAAACATCCTCACAACCACCTTTAAGGCATGCCACGGTCACAATGAGCGTAGGCAATGCCAAAAGTTTGTAGTATTCACCCAGGCCCTTAAAACCACCACTAACAAACGGCCAAGGCGTGCCCTAACTCTCGGGGCCCCTAAAAATCTGTGACTCAAATGTCAACAAATGGGTCACTGGGGATTGAACTGTCCCTTGTCCTGGAGAGGACTCATGGCCTGTCCTTCCAACCTGACTGTCTTGGGGCTAGCCACTGATTAAAGGGGCCCTGGGTCTCCAACACCGATTGTAAAGGCTGAGTCTGTAAAAGGCTGGGTCATCTTCTTCTTGGTGGACATTGGGGCCACCTTTTCAGTCTTAAGGAAACTTTGGGGAACCACATTCCCTACCTCCTCTCCTATCTGAGGCCGACACCCAAAACCTGATAACACCATTCCCCTATCACCTAGTAAACTCTGTGGTCTGGGATGTCACCTCTTCCTCACTGGCCAAGTGTACACCAGTTAAAATTATCCTTAAAGATCCCTCCCACTTTCCTAACCAGCCTCAATACACACTCTCCAGTACCTCCCTAAAGGGATTCCAGCCAATAATTACAGACCTTCACAAAAGGGCTATATTTGCCCTGCCCATTCTCCATATAACACCCCCATTTTGGCTGTAAAAAAGCCCAATGGCTCCTACCATTTGGTTCAGGACCTCAGGCTCATAAACAAGGCCTTTAGGTCCGTACACCCTCTAGTTCCCAACCTCTACACCCTCCTCAGTCAGATCCCTGCCTCAACAACTCATTTCTTGGCCATATATCTTAAAGATACTTTTTTTCGATCCCTCGGGACCCCCACTCCCAAGACATATTTGCTTTCACCTGGACAGATTCTGTCTCCAGGCACTCATCTCAGTTCACTTGGACTGTCCTACCCCAGGGGTTTTGAGACAGTCTACATCTGTTTGGACAATCTCTAGTCACTGATCTCTGCTCCTTTAGCCATTCCTGTCCATCATCTACCCTGCTTCAATATGTAAATGACCTCCTTCTCTGCAGCCCATCCCTCTCCGTATCTCACACAGATACCCCCTCTCTCCTTAACTTCCTTTCCCAATGGGGTTACCACGCCCCTTGATTCAAGGCCCAATTCTCTTTAATGATAGTCACTTACCTGGGCTTCTCCCTATCTCAACATACTAAAGCAATCACCACCAATCACAAATCTCTTATGCCTCTCTTCCTGTTCCAAAGAATAAAGAGGACATTCTCTCCTTCCTCTGGTTGGCAGGATACTTCTGGTTATGAATCCCCAACTTTTCCCTGATGGCCAAGCCCCTATATGACTTGGCCAAGGGTGACCCTCTCAAACCTATCTCCTCCTTCCCCCATCATTCTTTTCAAATTCTCCAAAGGGCTCTTACCCAGGTACCCACCCTAAATCTCACTGACCTCACCCATCCTTTTTTCCTATACGTTCATGAAAGCTTACCTTTAGGGCTCCCCTCACCGTAATTTCTCCCCACTGCTTACAGGACCTGCTTTCATACAAGGGTCTACAAATATTACCCTCTATATTACAGAATTTATTTGAATTAAATTATGTGTTGAACAGTCAGGATGGAATTGAGATGTGACTGTAGGTAAAGTAGTATGAGAAACAAAGTCTTAATTTCTTTCTCCTCAGAGATTAAAGGAATCAATCAGAATAGTAACTATAACATGAGATATTCCAGGGAATCAATTTCTGAGTGAAAGACTAGAAAGAAAATTTATCTCTCTTTTTAAAATTTCTCAAATCATGGAAGAAAAATAGTATTCATGTAAAACTGATTTGTTGCCTTGAATTTGTCGTAGCTCTGCTTATGCAATATTCTACCAGAAAAAACATTTTCACTGAAGCCAAAAAAAGTGTCTATATATTAATAGGCAGAGAAGTTAAACATAAGTACATTAACTCCGCTTTGTCTAACTATCTTAAAATATGAGTAACTAGAAAAAAATTATTGCAAGTAACTAGACCACTGCAGATGCTATTTGGACAGTACTGGAATTTTATTTATTTTTTTTCTGATTTCTTGACTTCATGACTTGAACAGTTTTATTATTGTTATTTTAAACCAAACTTTATCATCCTAATTATGTTCAGAGGAAGACATTTGAATAATTCCAGCATGAGCTTATATTTATGTAACAAAAAAAAACCACTTTAATTACAACAGTTTGACAGTTCACACCAAGCTGTAGAGGAACAAAAAACCATCTCAAAAAGCTTTGATTTTGGTACAAAAGAAATGTGCCCTGAATTTATTTTAAGTGCTTTAGAGAAAGAAAATCTTTAACCAATACATTTGTGATCTCTATAGGAGATAATTGAATTACAATATATCCTTGTAATAACTTCCTACAAAGTGAACTGTTATATCCTTCATAGCACTGACTTTAAAACCAGGACTTGGCCATGTGTGCCATCAGCCACAAGAGCCATGTCTAAACATCTGCATGTATAGATGCAAATACTATTAATTTTTGGGATGAAGATATTTCTGAAAACTGTTAATATTAGATTGATATTTTTATAGATTAATCCATAAAATATAAAAATATTAATCTAATGATTTTATCTATAAAATATAAAATATTAATCTAATAATTTTAAAATTAAAAAGGATAACATAAAGGAAACCAAGTGAAAGGTAGAAATTAAATGGAAAGTTAATAACCTAAGGAAATATCATTATATGTTAATGGAGCCACCTGTTACAAATAGAACTGAAAAGGTTATGCTACGAGATAATGATGAAAGTCTTTTATCTAGAGGATCAGAGCAGATAGCATGGAATCCTAACAAATACTTTATTTCAACACAGAATAATCATAAAATAGATGTTATTTTGACATATAGTCTTTTAACAAATAAAATAGTTATTAAGTGCTTACATATGCCAAGAATTATTCTCAATTTGAGGCACAAAGGAAAATAGACAACTTGTCTGATTTTATTGCTCTTTCATTCTAGTGAGTCAGTCTTCTGTAAAAGAAGAATAAACATAAATAAATAGACGTGTGTGTATAAAAATGTCATCTACTTAAGTGTTGTGAATATCCTATAACAGAATAATAGAATGTGGCATAGGATCTGAAAAAGTGTCTTCATAGCGGTGATCCAAAGGAAGTGAATGAGCAAAAATGCATGTAGCTACTGGAGGAGTGTTACAGAAAATAAGAATGGTAGATGCCAAGACGGGAGTGAATATTTTAAAAGATCATTGTATGTGGAGCACAGAACTTAGAGTTGGATTCCACAGAGAACTTTCTAGATGATGAAGGCCAAAAGAAAAGTATTCCTAGAAGATAATATAAAACTTTCATTCTGATAAGCATTGGGAAAAATATTCTAAATATTTGGGAAAATGTTAGAGGATTGTGTGTGTGTGTGTGTGTGTGTGTGTGTGTGTGTGTGTGTGTGTAGGAGATAACATGAGTTCATTTCATGTTAAAATGACCACTAATCATAATAATGGCAAGATGAATTTGAAATCTATAGAATTCAATTAAAAATGGTGGACTGTTCTAAGATGTAGATAGTAAAACATGGTCTAATGCTAGAACTAATTTGGAAATATATACGATAGAATATGATATGTTTTGTATGTGGAATATGAGAAAAATAAAAGCTCTGGATTGGATGGCTTCAAGTTTTCTGACGAGAAAATTGATCATGGAAAGTACTAACTTGGCAAACACTAAAATAAACAAGTTTAGAGGAGTAGACATGGAGTTTGGTTTGGGATAAATTAGATGTAAGATGCCTATGAAACTTTGTGGTGAGAGAAAGTTGTGAGTCTGATATAGGGTAAATGTCATGACTGAAGATGTGGAATAGATGTGGTATTTAATGTCACAGATTTACATGAACTAGCCACAGAGTGATGAAAATAGGGAGAGATAAGATCAAAGAGCCCTGGCTCCTAGGGCATAAAATGTCATTGAAGTTGCTGTCAGAAAAATAAGAATATTTCAGCAAAACTGACTCAGAAGGAATAGCCAGTTAACTAGGAGGACCACATGGAGAGTGTGGGTTTCATGGAAGCAGAAGTTACTACAAAAGGAAAAGGCAATTTATTCTGTCAAGTGTTCCTGAGGGGTAGAGAAATTAGGAAATAGTTCAATTTTACATTGAAAAATACCCCAAAAAGCTCATATGAATAGGTATAGAATGATTATATGTACAGAATCCTGGAGGAAGAAAAAATGGACAGGAAGAGGCCAATGCTCTCTCCAGTAGGGTTCATAACGCAGGGAAGAGTCTGCTGCTACTGAAATTATGATTGTCATTCTTTCTTTTTTTTTTTTTTTTTTTTTTTTTTTTGCGGTACTGGGGGTTGAACTCAGGGGCATTCTACCTCCGAGCTATACCCCCAGCCCTATTTTTTTTATTCTTTATTTTGAAACCGAGTCTCACTAAGTTGCGGAGTGCCTCACTAGGTAGCTGAGGCTGGACGCGAACTCGGATCCTCCGGTCTCAAACTCCCGAATGCTGGGATTACAAGCGTGCGCCACCACATCCGGCTATTATTATTTTTTTTGTGCGGTACTGGGAATGGAACTTGGAGTCATTCTACCTCCGAGCTACAGCCCAAGCCCTATTCTTTATTCTTTATTTTGAAACAGGGTCTCACTAAGTTGCAGAGTGCCTCGCTAGGTAGCTGAGGCTGGCCGATAACCTGGATCCTCTGGTCTCAGCCTCGGGAATGCTGGGATTACAAGAGTGCGCCACCACGCCCAGCTGATTGTCATTCTTTCTGAATTCCTATCATGAGCTAAATTTTCTGCTATCCTCAGATTCAGAAGGTCCTTCACAGAATATTCAGACTAAACAGTTTTGTCAAGTGCTGAACAATTTTCCAGATGATTTATAAATCCATGTGAGAATATAATGACTGGAGAGAAATAAAATCATCTGGAAAGTTTTAAAATGACAGATTTCCAGATTCCAATAATGAAATTTAGTTTCAACTGGCATGCAATAGGAGTATGCATAGCTAAATCTTAAAGATCTCTGGGGGATATGTTTAAAATCTTTATGTTGAATAAAAAGCAAGAAAACAAGAGCAAATGTTGAGAGATGAGAATGACATTTATTAAATATATGTGTCTAGCATTGTAATAGATGTTTTATATATTTGTATTCAACTTTACATATGAGAAAACTCAGAACATATTAGAGCTTAAGTAATAGTTTTGAATCCTGAGGGCCTTGAAACCTGTAAAACTTAAAAATATCTAGTGCTATATTTTCTGTCTTGCATTTTAACCTTAGTTCACATCTTAACTTTCATTATTTCTGTTTGTACTAAACTTCACAGCAGTCTTCCTCCTCCTTTTATTTTGGCCTCAAGCACAGATAAATCCTCTAGTCCACATGTCAGATACACATGTGGTGAAGGCTTTATGAGGAATATTATACTAAATTAAAATAAACAAAAATACAGCATTGTATTTGTACCAAGTTGTTCTCGCTTTGCTGCTGGCAGATTTCTTTTTCTTTTAATGTTCAAGTTATAATATCAAAATAGGCAATTGAAGCCAATTATTCACTTAAACTTCTTTTGTTGCTCAAGCTACAGAAAAAACATTATTGTTTTTAAAACTCAGCTTGTTATGAATAAAAGATTGTTAAAATGAGACTATAATCTTCTGCATGTTCCTTTCTCCCTTTTTCAAACCTTTACCTATAAAGCTGTTTATATAACATGTTTCACTTAATTGAAAATACAGTATTTAATATTACTGTATATTTTAATACACTTGTATTAATTACTCATTACTATGATGGAATACTTGAAACAATTAACTTATAAATAATAATTTTCTTTTGAATCATAGTTCTGGAGGTTCCAGACCAATATAAGATGGCCACACTGCTCTGGGTCTGTGGGAGGTAAACACAGCTTAGAAGTAGTGGGAGTTCACTGTAGAGAGGTAAGGAGAGAGGACAGGTCAGGGTCAGTTCCCTTCAGGCACAGGCCCTCAGTGTCCTAAGGACCTCCAGTAGAGTCCACTTCTCAAGGGTTATACTACTTCCCAATAATACCACCCTGTGAGGCAAAATCATAACAAAAGTGAGACTTAGACCTTTGAGGGACATTCACCCAAACTGTAGCAATGTTGAAAAAGTGATTTTTAAACAAAGTCAAGGGAAATAGAAGAAGAAGGATGTAAGTAGTAGAGAGATTGTAACATTAAATGTATGGCACTAATTGCAATATACCTGTTAGAAGAATGTAACAAATTTACAACTAAGCTTTTAGCCAATGCAAACAGGAGAACATTATTACTTGTTTATTGGTGGTACACTTAAGATAGAAAGCAAACTAAATGTTCCATGTAAAAGTAACTATGCTTGGTCCTAAGTAATAGAAATTTCTTTCACCAACTCTTTCAGTGAACACTGTATAATATGGTAAACACCTTGAACCAAATTTTATAGTAAGTTTAATAATGCATTTTATAGGTCTTTTTCTAATAAAATAGACAGCATCAAGCCAAAGAAATTCAATGTGATTGTTCAAGAGACTAAAAGTAATATAGAAAAGAACCTTTCATACTTTATTTTTCTTAATTGAGTTCTCAATTTACTTTTCAGATTACAGCAATGTGGAATAGTGGTATAGCCATGATTAAATGGCATCTACGCCTCAGGTAATACATGGAATTACAGAAGCCAGACTTACTCATATACACTCTACTGACCTATGAGAAGACTGAAATAAGCATTACTAAAAATAACTCAAACTCTTTGTAAATGCACTAGGTCATCAAGATTATTTTATTTTTATAATTAGCAAGAGAAAAAATTATTTTAACTCTTTTGGACAGTACATGTTTAACTCTAATATAAATATTCTTTTGTTTTTTGTTATAAATTCAGTTGAGTATAAACATTAAATCTTTAAATATTTAAAGATTTTAAATATATTAAGTTCATCAGTATTTCATATTTAAATTTTATTTATTTACATAATGGTTCCTATTATATTTTGGACATAAAATAACAGAGCTATGTGTCTATTGCACTCTATGTCCAATTATGGTTGTATGTATTCTCTGAGTTACATAAAGCATCAGTAAGAATCAGAAGTTTGTGAAGCTTGGGAGGCAGAAACTGGAGGATCCAGGTTCACGGACAGCCTCAGCTGTTTAGTGAAGACCTCCGCAATTTAGTGAGACCCTGTTTCAAAATAAAGAATAAAAAAAATAGCACTAGAGGTGTAGCTCAGAGGTAAAATGCCCGTGCGTTCAATCACCAGTACTGCCAGAAAAAAAAAAAAAAAAAATTGAAGTCAGGACTAAGCCAGGTAACAAATTAAACTTCTACTGTGTTTAACGCTGGCCTTACAAATTGAAAAATGAATGATAAAGAAAAAAACAAAACAATGCTAATAAAAGACATACTATAGCTGGACACTGTGGTGTACACTTGTAATCTCAATACTTGGGAGACTGAGACAGGAAGATCACAGGTTTGCGGTCAGTTACAGCAACTTAGTGAGACCCTATTTCAAAATAAAATGACTAAAATAGGGCTGGGGGTGTAGCTTAGAGGTCTTTTTTTTTAGAAAAAGATCTAATTTTCTAAAAATCTAGATATGTTTAACCCCAGATTATAGGTTTTTAGCAGCCCCAGATTATAGGTTTTTAGCAGCTGCGGAGTGTCACATAGTGTACTAAACATACCAATAGAAAAAAATAGAGAAAAATTTACATATCATCTGTGTGAAGGAAGACAGAATTAGTGAGCCAATGATAACTCAAAGTGCTAAAAGGATAAAATGGGACTTTCCAAAAAGTAAAATTATCTCTGTAGCTACTTTTCCTCTGAGGGCCATTTTTAAAAACTCAGGTGACAGAGTTTATGGGTTGCTACAACTCTGTAAGACCAACCCTGATAAGGGAAATTGCAAATTTGGCAGACCTGAAGCCTACCACAAGATTTCACCTAAAGACTTAGTTGAATACTATACCTGATCAGATCAGGAAGCAATAACTTGATCAGAAGCCACAGAGAAGCCAACTAGATCTTTCTTTCTTTGAAGACAACAAAAATTAGAGTTTGAGTGATGTCAGAGGGAGAAGCCTCAAAATATATACCAGGTTTTCAGTTGAAAATTTTTAAGGAACAATAGTAGGCTGATTTTTACCAGAATGCCACACAGTTCCTATTCAGAGAAGTTACTGCTTAATCACTCCATTATTCAATTACTTAATGGAGGAATGGGTGCAATATCTTCAGAGGAAGGTGATGTCATTCATAACCTTTCACCTTTTTATATATACTGTTCAAGTTTTCAGTAACTAATCACTAAAAATATTACTCATCTTAATTTAATCAATAAATATTACCAGACATGAAATTTACCAGAACATGGAGAAAATAGGATAGATTATCTGGAAGACAAATGAGTAGAAAAATGTTTTTATCAAAGAAAAGGATATTTAACAAGGGATTTAGAAAGGTATCAGATATATCCTAAGTTTGGGAATATGTTCTAATATATTGTAGCAGAGCTACTTTTCATGGGTTTTGATCAGAACTGATTTCTGTAACAAGGACAGAGTAACAACAGAAAAAAATATATATATATTAACCTGTGTGTCTTATGTATACATGAGAACAACCCTGGGAAGATGAGTAAATCTCAAAGAGGTTTTGAGCTCAAGATTAAATGTCACCTTCTGCTGAAAAAGATTAAAAAAGAAAGAATTGTTTGGAGAAGAATGATTCTGAGGAGGTGACACAGAAAAGTTGATAAGAATACGTTTTTAATGCATTTTTTAGATAATGTCTTCTTCATTGATAAGAGTCTCTACTGAATTTGTCATCTTTCTTTTCCTAGCACAGAAATAAAATACCCTTACAAGTGAAGTTTTTCTTTATACATATAAATTTCTGTTACAGAATTGTAACCTCTACTCCTCTTTTAATAGCTTCTTCCTTGTCTCCTGGGTCTCAAAATAATCAGTTTAAAATAATCCTTATGCAAATATGTGTATTTTGAGCAGCACATTTTTCCTACATTATTATAATATTTGAATTATAAAAAAACAGGATGTATAAAATAATGAATGACTTTTTAAATTAAAAATAATCAAGAATATTCTTAAGAGTTTGAATGACATTAATGCACAAAAATACTACAAACCACAACTAGAGTAAATACCAATAAAAATATTCCTAGGTGCAACATAGTAAAAAGTAAAATGCTTACAACGACAAGAAAAAATCAAAATCAACCAAAGGAAAAACAAAAAAGACACATGGAACTCAAGATTCACTGTCAATAACTGAATTAAAGAAAAAAAATCTCCTGTCTCTCACCACTATTTCCCTTTTGATGTATGAAGGGGATTCCTATGAAGTTTCCTTATTTACCTAAAGACAAGGTCATCCAGAAGAGAATCAATTGTCCTGAATTCCTTCCCCAACTATCTCATCAAACAGGGGAAAATGATTCACATTTCAGGAAGGGAGACTGGACTTGACATCACACCCAGAGCAAAGATGAACTTTGTCCTAGTCTGCTATCTGTGTTTTGAGACTATTCATTCCTAAAAATCATTCACTCTTCCTCTAAAATTGCATAAATCTCCATTTCCCACTGCCCTGTAAAGAGGGTAAGTAAGCTTCTAAACTTCATTGTGTTATTGGGTAGTGTCTTTCCTGTGATTTCCCCAAACATATAAAAATCCTGTATTCCTTTTCTCCTAAGTCAACACTTTCACTGCTCTAATGCAAAATAAATGACCACACCATTTAGAGAAAGGAAGATTTGTTTATTTACGTGTTTGGAGATTTCAGGTTCAGTCCATGTGAGCCTGGCTTCTGTGACTCTCAAGGCATTGCATCAGGAAGCAGAGAAAGGGTGCGAGCAAGGGCTCTGCTCTCTCATTCATCACCAAGGCCAGGAGCAAGAGAGAGCAAAAAAAAAAAAAAAAAACAACAAGGGGATTCAAAGACACAAGAATAAACAAGGCCACATCTCCAGGGATCCAACTTTTCCTGCCTTATCCCACCTCCCAGGGTTGCTACCTAGTAAATCATTTACAATGAATTTATTTATTGATGAAATTATTACCCTTCATTATTTAATTACAACTACAACTCTGAACATTCATTCATGAGTTATTCAGGGGATATTCTATTTCTATCCATAAGATCTCCCATTAATGTGTGTATTTTCAGTTTATTTCAGCAAACTCAATCATCAAACCTTCAGAGAAGGGAGAGGAATTTATTTTCATTCCAACACTACCATTGATGTTTTAAATATAGATAACAATAATCACACATTTAAGGCTACAGAGACATTATTCATAAGAGAAAAGAACAGAAACAAATTAACGTGAAATATACTTTAAGTAAGCCACATTATATCAAAATAATAAAATAAAGCATAGCTATAGAAAACATTATTTAATCCTTTGTAAAATATTGTTATGATTTATAGGAACTCAAAGGGAGGTAGGAAGACCCTGTAAGTTTCACTCTTTATTTATTTATTTATTTATTTATTTATTTATTTATTTATTTATTTATTTATTGGTACTGAGGATTGAACCCAGGGGCATTCTACCTCTGAGCTACATCTTCAGCCCTATCTTTTATTCTTTATTTTGAAAAAAGGTCTAAGTTGTATAGGGCCTCATGAAGTAGCTGAGGCTGGTTGAGAACCCAGATCCTCTGGTCTCAGTGTCCCAAGTACTGGGATTACAAGTGTGTGCCAACAAGTCCGGATATTCCTTACATTTTAAAATTACTCAAATGTTTGGCAACCTGCATGTATCTTTAATTTAAAATTTTTTCTTTGGAAAAATTGGATTTCTTAAATATATTTAAAAGAATGAAATTGTATATTCTCATCCTCCATATTTAACATTTTTATTGAGAGGTAATTATATGAACTCAATGCTCTTTTAGAAAAATATGATGTCTATTTTAATTTGTTTTATTGCTGGATGGATTCCTTGAATATCTACTAATTAAAAATTGGCAGATTTAAAATGTCCTATGAAAGTTATATATCAAATTAATCAAGAATTTGAAAAACACTGTCCCATGATAAATGATTTAATAGATGATTCCCAGATAAAATTATTAAAATTACTTGAAGTAGTAATCTAAGTTCTTATGGCTATTTACTTGTCTTTAAGATTAAACTATGATGTTAAATGGGGGGACTTTGACATAATTTAATCTAATAGTTAATTGTATTGATCATTTTTCAATGGATTTCTAATCCTTGTACTTTTTTTTTTTTTAATGGAGTTTATCTGTGTTGCTCTTGCTGACCTGAAACTTTTGATCCCCCCTCCTCAGCCTCTCAAGTATCTGAGATTACAAACATGTACCACAGACTCAGAAAGGACATTTAAAATTTTTTAAAGTATGAATTCTGTATAATTTATTTAACATATTTGATATACATTCCCACTTGAATTTTTTATTAATTATCTACCTTCTGTATTGCATGCAATATTTAAATATACAGATATTCAGGTCTCTTTCTTTTGATTAATTGCCTAAAGGAGGGGAAACTACTATGAAAATGGACATTAGTAAGCCTTTTATGCTAAACATGCTTCTTAAAAATTTAACTGTACACTACCACTATTGTAAGATTGTAGATATTTTCATTTTAAGAATGAGAAAACAAAGAGTAGAGACATGACATACTCATGTTCATTAATGTTGAAAGAAAGTAGTACACTTCTGAGAATGCTAAGAGTCTGCACACACAGGGATTCCTATAAATGTAGAATAATTACTTAGATCAACAGTCTCAGAATCTGCCTGGATGAACACATGTGGTGTCATATGGCAGAATCCCCAAAGGTCTTAGCTTCTGAGACCTCAAAACACTGTACTGGAGAAAAATACGCTGTGAAATAACTACCAAGTTGTCATCACTGTATAGCACCTAACTTGTAGTAAAAATGACTTGACCTTCATGTTCAAGAAAAGTATTCCTCAGGTAAAATAAACCTCTCCATAGCATGTGAAGTAATGTGCTAACAAATGATCCCCTTTCCCTTTTTTATTTTTTTCTGCTTTCATTTTCCTTAGAAAGAATGTCAATTAAGCAGTCATTGGGAATGAGTGCAGTTTTTAGTCTAAAATAATGTGGGTCTAGCAATAAAGACTTTTCACATTCATTGGCTTTTCCAAAAATAAGATTTCATTGTTTTTTGACATTTACTATAAGGATGTATACTGTCCAGTTTTGTAAAATGTTCTAACTCAGAAAATAGTAGAAAATAAAACATTGTACTTGTAAATTTTTATCATATATTTTTGATTGTTTACTTAACTAAAAAATATTGCCATGGTTTGCACACTCTGAGAAATTATTCCTTGGACAAAAGCTCCAAAGAAAAAGTCAATCCAAATAATTTATATTTAGAGAATGTATTTAATGTGACCATTATACCTAAGATTATGTTAAGATTTTTTAAAATTTCACTAAGATTAGTAAAAATCTCTCACGTTATCGGAAAAATGTGATAGAAGATATTAAAGTGAGAAAAATCAGAGTTCAAAGTGCTCTTTCTCTATTAAAGATTATTTTCTGTTTTTTAATGCTATATTTTCTTAGGTATCTTATCTTTGTGACTCCTCTTTCCTAAACAGATATTAACAAGGCTGTATAGTTTATGCTTGAAATCCCATTCATATCTCAGAGTCTGAAAAACCTCATCTTAGTTCCTTTGGACTGCTATAAAAATATCATAGAAGTTTGTTCTCAATAGAAATTTTTTTGTTTTGTTTTGTTTTGTTTTTGCGGTACTGGGGATTGAACTCAGGGGCATTCTACCTCCGAGCTACACCCCCAGCCCTATTTTTTATTCTTTATTTTGAAACCAAGTCTCACTAAGTTGCGGAGTGCCTCACTAGGTAGCTGAGGCTGGCGGCGAACCCGGATCCTCTGGTCTCAGCCTCCTGAATGCTGGGATTACAAGTGTGCGCCACCACGCCCGGCTCTCAATAGAAATTTATTCTCATCTTTTTGCAGGCTGGAAATTCCAAGATAAAGGAGCTAGTAGATTCATTGGTTGGTGAGGGTTTGGTTCTTATTCTTATTCATGAGGTAGACCAAATAACTTCCCCCAAACCCAGCTCCAAATAACACCACTTTGGGAATGACTTTGAGGATTAGGTTTCTACATATGAATTTTGGGGAAACAAACATGCAGTCTATAACACCACTAATTACAAATGCATGCTGTGTGTGTGTGTGTGTGTGTGTGTGTGTGTGTGTGTGTTGTGTGTGTGTGTGTGTATTTATATGTGAGCACTCATGTGCATGTGTTTTTGTGTGTTTGTTGCTAAGGATTGAACTCAGAGTCCTTCTACCTCTGAACTACAACCCCAGACCTTTATGCTTGTTTTATAATTTTGAAATAGGATCTTTATAAGTTGCTGAGGGTGATTTCAAACCTATGATCATTCTGTCTCCATTGACCAAGTACAGGGATTATAGCCATGTGAGATACACTGCAAAAAAAGTGAATTTATGAAGAACAGCAATTGCATATCACAAAATTAACAACACCTCATAAAAAGCCAAAGCAGAGGCTATATTCAATCTTTAGTTGAAATGTAAATTCAAATAAATGCAGATATGCTTCCTCATCACCAATTTTCTTTTTTTATTTTTATTTTTAAGTCTCTTACCATCTAGTAGATTTCTACCCATTACCAAAAACATAAAACTACTTGTACTTTTTGTCAATTCTATCCTGTAAAAAATCTGATGACTGGGTGAACTTTTTATAATTCTTCCCATTGGGTACCACTGTCTTTAAATGTGACCCAGAAGATAAGTTATAGTAGAACTGTGTGTGAAAAATAACAAATTATTTTTTTCTTAGTTGCTTGTTGGAGGAAAATCCATGAGACCATAATCATTGGTGAGGAATAAAAGGCTAGTTGAAGTGAGCGACAGAAAATTTGAAACCATTCCTATCTTACTTGTATGCTCACTTCCTGATTGATGTTGGCTTTGTATGTATGACTATGTTTGATGACAGAGTGCTGCAGTGCTTAGTGTGTCAGGCAACATACGTACATCATTGGCAGTTTTGGTTCCGTAATAACATGTCAGCCCATGGTCAGGAATTCAGCCCAAGTCATACACTGATTCACATAAGGAGAGTAGTCCTTCATGGAGAATAGCATGGCTTTTCCTCAGATCTAATAGAATTCTGTTACAATTCAACTATAGGAACTTACAGAGAAAATGCTAATGCGATGTAACTTGGTGATCTGGCATTATCTGGAATTGTATATAATTATAAGGACCAAATATAAAGTTTCATTATTGTCTTATTATATATATATATATATATATATATATATATATGCAATACAATACTTAGAAAGTAAAGTGTTATACACACACACCCCACATGAATCAATTTTTTTTATCATCATACCAAATAATTCGAGACATCTTGTGCTATTAATGGCAACCTGAATATATCTTAACAAAATCTATTTTTAAAAATTGGTTTGAAAAGTCAAAAGTTTCTCTGAGATAGATTAAAATGTTGAAATTATTTGAAGAATCATTTTGAAGCTTTCCGTTGTCAGATAACATTATAAAAAACATCAATAATAGTATAGCAAATTATCATAACACAAAATAATATTTTAGGTGAATATTGGAGATATTTGTGACATGTAAATTCCATTTTGGAGTAAAAGTAGAGGAAAGTTATTTAAAAGGCCTGTGATTTTTAAATGTTAATATATATGCCTACTTTCCCTAATGTGGTAAATATGATAAAATAACCCACATATTGCTATAACCACAGGATATTGTCTCACTTATTCTTATGCTACTGATATTTTTCATAAATCTCAGAAATTATGGATCAAAAATTGTAGAGATTGTAGATAATATTGTCTTCCTCTGTGAAAGCTAGTTATTCTATTTATTGCATAAATAGAATACAAGACTTTTTTAGTCTTTTTGAGGCTCTATTATATAGTCTTTGGAGTTCAAGCCAATTTTAAGCTTGCTTTTATTTCTAAATATAACACTTTCTCATAGGTCAGCATCTGTTCCACAATCCTATTTACATCCTGTATACTGTGTCTTTTTTTGCTCAAAGTCTTGAAGATATTATCTTATAGTGCCGTTCAAATATTAACTATTTTTCACATTTAGATTTGCAATGCATCTGTCATTTATTTAAATTTATATTTGAGGAAATAGCCAAAGTATATACTTTCTATTGTATTAGACTGACCCCTGGAAATATTTTTAAAAATAATTGTTGGGGTCTTAGCCCGGCGGGCCTGGAGAGACCTTGCCCCAAGATGGCACCTGGAAGAGTGCCAGGAACAGCTGCAGGTGGTAACATCCTAGAGGAGGCTGTGCCATGTTAGAGCGCATGCACCAGCATGCTAGAGCTCTTGGCCCAAGAATGCTCCCAGGTGAGAGTTGTATGCAGGCACCTCGTGGCTCAAGCCCTGGTTGGCTTTAAGAGTACTCCACTTCTCGCCCTAGATACTACTGCTACTGTTAGAGTTGCTGTAAGAGGACATTACTGTTACTGTTACTGCTTGGGTTGAGATACAGTGAGAGAGAGAGATACAGAGAGAGACAGAGAGAGAGAGTGAGTAACACAGAGAGAGAGAGAGAGAGAAGCAGGGGAGGAAAAAACAACGAACAATAAAAGAAGCTTGAACCAGCAACGCATGATTATCATCTCCATTGGGAGGGTCTGGCACGGGGGATGATAAATAATTATTTTATTTATTATACTTTAGTGTTCTCTTAATCAATGTTTTCATAAACAAGTTACATTAGAGTTTATCTTATAATGAATGGAAGTAAAAAGTACAACTATTTCATTTTTTATCTCTTCCACATAGAGGAAATAAAAGCCTTCAGAATTGTAATCCAAGAACAATCTGTTTAGATATATTTGATGGAAATTAGGTATGAAACCTGGCAACTAATGAGGAAGATAACAGAAATTCCTGAATTAGATTTTGCTAGAAGAGAGGTAGTATGAGTAGAGGATGCAAATCTGGTAGATTAATAAAACATTCACAATTTTATCTAATTCTCAGAAAATAAAAACTTCAGAGTCATTTATTCCAATATGACATATGAGAAAACTACATCACACATAGTTGAGGTAACTTGCTCAAAGAACATGGTGAAGAGAGATTTGATCTAAGGGTCTCAGTCTTGAGGAGATATAATCTTCATTTTATTACATCTCTTGAAAGTAATTTCCTAAATGAGTTACAGTGCCAGTTATTATATATTTTTACATGTGATATTAATTTATAATCTGGGAACATCACTCTATAGTGTTAGGAAGACAAAAAATCTAGTATGATTTTCTTAGAAAATTAAATTTCAATATAACATGATGTTTTGAAAAATAAATATTACATGAATTGAATATGTTATCATGAACATAGTATTTTTCCCTTAAGTCATTATATTCAAGAATTAACCATAGAATCTTTTTTTTTTTTTAATTTTTTAATTTTTATTGTAGTAATTCGTGCAATATAGCGTACATCTTTGTTAAGTACAAATTGTTAACAACATATTTGCACACAATTCTCATTTGACCCCTTCCCCGATTCCCTCCCCATTCCCGTTCCCTCCCCCTCCCTCCCCCTAAGGTTAAAAATCTGGAGAGTGTCGTCCACCCCTCAAAAAGAAGATTTTGGTTCAGCCCAAGAGAGACTACAGCCCAGCCCACCGCCCACCGGAGATGTACCCGCACGCACACCTGGAAAGAGGAGGAGCGAGACCTCACCTGGAGCTCAACCTATGAAAATCTTGGAAACTGAGAGTGAGGGGCTGGAAGATCCCCGCCCTCTCCTATACCCTCTGGAACCCACGTGTAGCTTGCTCTCTTGGACTCCTGCCCGGGAATGGGAACCATGCCCTAAGATTATCCGCACTCCCCGTCTTTCCTCAACCCCAGTTTTCCTCGCCCTGACCTGTTCCTGAATAAATCTGTCAGATGTTGCAGTTTGATATGTGTTAAAATTCTTTTTTTCACAATATCAAAGAACCTGGATTTTTATTATTTGGGGTACAGTCCGCACCCCATAACATTTTGGCGAGCCAGCCAGGAGTATTCCGACATCTCGGCAGACGGAAGTAAGTTGATTTACCAAAAATGATTGTCGTAACTTTGTTAATCGTATTGGGGGCGGGAGCTAGCGTTGTCTGCGCGGATAACGCCGGCCAAATCTCATTCCCGCGCGGCAGAGAGCGCCAGTGGAAACCCCAGAGGGAGGTAGCGTTGGCGGCGCAGGCATTGGGTATCCCCCGGAACCCCGCCGCCCGGGCCATGTTCCATTGCCGCGTGCGCCCGCGGGCCCACCCAGGGGGTATTCGCCACGCCAGATCCTGGGCGGGTACAGCGTACCGGCTCGGAAAGCCGCAAAAAGCGATCCGGTAACTCCCGGCTGCGCCGCGGTCCGGTCCCGGTGGCGCCGCGGTCCCAGCCTGCTCCCTCCCGTTTCCCGCGCCTTCGTTCCAAAAATGCCCTCCCTCCCTATTTTGTTCCCGGGCTTTAAAAGAGTATGCGTGGTGTTTTACTTTCGTCCCAAAGCGGGGCGGACGGCCCAAAAGCCGCGGAGCTCCGGGCAGTCTGCCCCAGGCGGCGAAAACGTTCCCGGGCTTTCTTGAGCTTACAGTTTGGAACAGCGGGCTCTCTGGGGCTTACAGTGTAAAATAGCAGCCGCCCTGTCCTTCTTGTTCCCGGGTTTCTTTTTGAAAGATTTTTTTCTGGCTGCAGTGGTGTCTGTTCCAAAAGCCGGGCGGGGAGCGCCCAAGGCTATGGAACGCCTAGCGCTCTCTCGGGATTACAGTCCGGTTTACAGCAAGCCGCTAAAGCCCAAAATGGTGCGGGCTCTTAGAGTGGTAGTGTTTTTAACCAGTTTTCGATTTTTCGTTTCCTCTCCTATGATTGCTTTTTCTTTTAAATGGTTTTTTTCTTTAGATAGTCTTCAGCTCAGTCTTGCGCAAGATGGCTGCGCCGCTGCACCGTCGTGTCACATGACTGCGGGACGCAACTACGTCATCAAAGTACGACTGCGCCAAGATGGCGACGCCCATGGAGACGCGGTGCTCAGGCAATCCTGTGGCCACTAGAGGGCGATCGTGTATTTTTTTTCTTTTTCTTGCGGATTAACTGGAGTAAATCGATTTTTTTCCCTCCTATATTTAAAATTGTTTTAAAGAAAATACGCAAATGGGATTTATGTCTTTTTAACAGGTACAACTAGAGGGAAAAGGAATTTTTTTTCCTTTTTCTCCCCTTCTACCTCAGAAAAGCCTCGGCGTCTGTACCAATTCATTTAAAATGTAATATTGTAATCTTGTGTTAACATTTGATCTGTTTTATCTAGAAATGGCCCCGAGTCATCGGAACCCCGAGTCATTTGCAACCTTTGCAAGTTATTAAAGGGATTTTTATTTTAAGTACGTATTAGGGAGAGAAATTTTTTTTGTTTTTTTTCATTGTTTTGTTTTGTTTTGGGTTTCAGTAATTGCCTTTTTCCTTTCTTTTTAGAAAGACCCTAAGTGGGCTTAGGGATCTATCTACAGCAGTAAGACTAGTCTGGTAGATGTTAAATGTATTCCAGAAATATAAGAATCCGTTCTGAGTCCGATTTTTAAGCTCCGAACTTCGCCTGTAACAAACATTGCAGGACGCTGTGATGGGTGTTTACAGAAGAAAAACCGCCTGCTTCCCTTTGTTATGTAGACGTGCATGGTAAAGAGGAGGTAGATGACAGATTTAAGGAGCTTCCGAAAGCTGCGCAGCAAATAATACAGATATATTAATCCGATTTTAAAGCATAGTCTTCCGTGTAAAATCGTATGTGTTTGTTAAAACCGTAGTTTTTTTTTGTTTTTGTTTTCTCTCCAGAATTTTCTACAGGAATCCCTTGAGTTGCATAGGACCACGTCATGGGTAATTCTACTTCTATTCCCAAAGACTCTCCCCTTGGGTGCATTTTAGAACATTGGGATACTCTTACAATAGAGGACTTATCGAAAGAAAGGCTTGTCCACTATTGTAATACAGTCTGGCCTAGCTATACTTTAGAAGGTAGATTAAAGTGGCCAGAAAATGGGACCTTACATTATGAGACTATAAAACAGTTGGATTTGTATTTTCAGCGGGAAAATAAGCGCACAGAAGGTTTTTATATACAGGTATTCATCGCTCTTTATTATAATCCAAAGTTGAGTAAAGGTTGTAAAATTCAGTATGCAGAAGCTGTCCAGGTTGCACAAGGAGAGCCAGACCT
>PVLC010022729.1:0-26356 GCA_004027655.1 Graphiurus murinus
GAGGAGGAGGAGGAGGAGGAGGAGGAGGAAGAGGTGGAGAAGGAGGAGGAGGAAGAGGTGGAGGAGGAGGAGGAGAAAGAGGTGGAGGAGGAGGAGGAGAAGGAGAAGGAGAAGGAGAAGGAGGAAGAGAAGGAGGTCTTGGTCAAACAACAAGCACATCAGACACCTTGCTCCTCAGCTCTGTTTGACTCCTGCGTTTGGTACCTAAGAATGGTCCTCACTTCTACAATAGGTGCTTCAGGGTGAAGAGAACTGGGTGGGAATTTTTGACTCCACACACTCAATCATCATTTCCAATCCTGACTCCCAGCTACAAGGTCTCTTTCTTCAAAGCTTGACCTGAGTTGATGCAAAATATGATAAAATAGACACCTGCTAAGGGATAGTGTCAGTTATGTTGGTCTGCTTGGATCCAGCAATACATCAGACGCACTTCCCTCTTGCCTGTGCCCTAAGTCCCTGGCATCTCTCGGTACAGCGTGCCGCCACAGGAGGGTACCTTTCTAAAACTTAGCTAAACTGATGACTGTTATTTGTGTTCACAGCAAGGGAGGAATGATAACTTAGTAACTGTACTCACTAGACAGCCTGGCAGTAAAAGGAGTCAAATGGGGTTCATCAGGCAGAGTGGTGACTTAGAGGTCGGAGGGTCTTGGATACCTGCGGGCTCACTTCTCAGAGGCTCAGGTCCGCCTGGGAGCTGGTCACACTCCCCTGCTCCTTGCAGAGGTCTATGTCACCCAAACGGCGCTCTTCAACATATTTACATCATGGCGCTCGTAGAAATGATAATACCTGTGCAGGTTACCTAGGACAAGCAGACAGTACTGTTCACAGAATCCTACACCAGCATCTCAACACCACATGGCAATGTGTGTCGACCCTGCAGCTCACTAAAATCACTTGGGAGTTAGTATAAACAAGCAAATAAATGAAGGAACAATTGGTGCAGCCCCAGTGCCTGGGCTCTGGCCCTGGTAGAGGGATATTAAAAAGTGTCGCAGGAGCTGGGCGTGGTGGCGCACGCTTGTAATCCCAGCATTTGGGAGGCTGAGACTGGAGGATCTGGGTTCACGGCCAGCCTCAGCTACTTTGTGAGGCCCTCTGTAACTTAGTGAGACCCTGTTTCAAAGTAAATAATAAAAAATAGGGCTGGGGGTATAGCTCGAAGGTAGAATGCCCCTGAGTTCAATCCCCAGTACTGGAAAAAAAAAAGTGCCGCAGGGGATTCTCGTGTGCTATGGGGTGAGATCTACTGCAGGAAAAGAGGTCTTGGAAATTTGGGCAAACCATTCTTTTGTAGAAGTCAGATTATTCAGACTCAACTAACATAAATGGAACACCTGTCCCAGAGGTCATTTTAATCTATTTAGTATTTTTGTGAACAATTTTTATTCTGGTAAAACAGAGGCTTGACCATTTGAAGTATACAACTTAGTGGTCTTAAGAACATTCACAGTGTTGTGTAACTATCACCACTACCCATTTCTAGAACATTCCCATCATTCCAAATAGAAACTCTGGGCCTATTAAACAATTACGTCCCAGTCCCCCTTCCCACAGCTCCGGGTAACCACTGTCCTGCTTTCTGTCTTTATGAATCTGACTACTTGAGCTGGTTCCTCGTCTTAGTTAGTTGAGGCTGCTGGAACAAATCGCCGCAGATTGGGCAGCTTCAACAATAAACGCTTATTTCGCAGGGTTCTGGAGGCTGAGGTCCTAGATCAGGGTGCCAGGGTGCCCAGGTGCTGCCGAGGATCCGCTTCAGGGCTGCGATGGCCGACTTCTCCTGATGTCATCACATGGCACAGAGAGGCTGAGACAGTTCTCTGGGGTCCCTTTCTCTAGGGTCCCATTCATGGGTCTCCATCCTCGTGACTCACTACCTCCGAGGGTCCCACCTCCTAACGTCCCCCTGAGGCTCAGCATGTGAACCGGGGGAGGGAGACACACGTTCACCCCACAGCACACACAGAAGCGGAGTCACACAGTATCTTCCCTTTTGTATCTGGCGTAGTTCACGTAGCAAAATGCTATGGATTTCATCCATGTTGCAGCATGTATTAGAATTTTATTTCTTCTTAAGGCAGAATGCTATTCCTTGTATGTACATACCACGGTTGGCTTATTTATTCATCTGCTCATGGACACGGGGTTGTTTCTGCCTTTTTTCTATGGTGAACAATGCTGCTCTGAAGATGGGTCTACAGACATCTGTTTGCTTTACTGCTTTTTTAGAGCATATACTTTGGAAAGGAATTGCTGAACCATATAGTAATTCTATGTTTAATTTTTTTTTAAGAATTGCCACCCTGTTTTCCACAATGGCCACATCACTTGACATTCCCATCAGGAATGCGTGGTTTCAATTTCTCTATATTCTTGCCACCACTTGTTATTGTCTGCTTGCATTTCTGCAGCCTTTCTCAAAATAAGACAGCGGCGTCTTTCCATCAGAGATCAGAATCCTATTTTTTCCCCACGTGTCACCCCAAATAGTAATATTATTATTAACAATAATATTGGTAATATTACCAAGGGCCACAGCAACAACCTCCCAAATCAAGGGTCACATTGCTGTCATGGGCTCCTGGAGACAAGCCCATGAACATGCCCCTCAATGTGGACTCGCTTTTGCTCAGAGATTCACACTTGACTCTCTCAGCCTGTAGAAAGTAAGGCAGCAACAGGTGCTCTCTGGTGACGGACATTTCGGTAATGAACTTACCTTTCCAAGGCAATCATCTTACCTGCCAAGACAAGGACTGGCAGGGGGAGAGTTTGGAGGCAGAGGAGCTGGGGTCCTGGAGCTCCAAGAAGTTCCCGAAGAGACAGCCCCTAGGGCACACACATGTTTTTCTTCCTCCTGCAGAGAGAGAATGAATATATTGAGGGAGAAATTGTTTGTAGCTAAAAGCATTGGCTAATAAAATAACTATATATTAGTTGAGTGTGATGGCACAGGACTGTAATCCCAGTACTTGGGAGACTGAGACAGAGTATCACAGGTTCAAGGACAGCCTCAGGAATGTAGTGAGATTCTCAACAACCTTAGAGAGGCCTTGTTTCAAAAACAAAGCAAAAAAATAAATAAATAAGATAAAATCATGCTGGGTTGTAGTTTGGAGGTAGAATGCCCCTAGGTTCAATCCCCAGTACCATAAGAAAAACAATCCTATATGTTTTGTAGTTTCATGTTTGAGAAAATAGGCTAATGTAATGAAAGTTGCTTTGAAAGCCATTAGCAAAAGAAAATTTAATAATGAAGATGACCACTGTGGAAAATCCTGCCTTTGTCTGTGTGGTGGTGGAAGAGATATTCTCCTATTCCCATTATCCAGGTGTTTGAGTGGAGAGAGAAATCCTCCCCGCCCCAGTTTGGCTCTACAATTGATTGCTCTGCTGGGCTGGAAGGAGGGAGCTCTAGTGGAATACTGTGCTGTCAGATATGAAGTCAGAGAGCTTCACAAACACAGGATGCTATTGATCCATGATCCTGAGATTCCCAGGGTAGAAAAAAATTAGCTTTCAAGGCAGATGTAAGGTCAGTAGGAGAGGGAAACTGAAAGCTGACCAGGGTGGTTTACATTCTTCTGCTTCCACCTCACTTGAAAACCTAAAGTAGACAGAATGATCAAGTCTTCTTCCATTTAGGAAGACATCTCTATGCTACCAGCTCTCCATGCTGCCTGGGATCCAAGAGCATCCATTTCAATGAACACTGACCTTAGAGTCACTGTTCTTGAACATTGCGGTGAAAGGATTATCTTCTACCATCGTACCTCTATGCTTCTGGTCATTTTGCATAAAGAAGGGTTTCAATATCTCACTTTCATTTCAGATGAGTTCTAGATATGAGCCCTTCCTAGTTCTCTTCTGATGCTGATACATTTGGGAGGGAGGGGTACTGGGTGTTGAACCCACAGGCATTCTACCTCTAAGCTATACCCCCAGCCCTTTTTAAAAATGTCTGTTTTGAAACAGGGTCTTGCTAGGTTGCTGAGAGTCTTGCCAAGTTGCTAAGGCTGGCCTCAAACTTGCCATCCTCCAGTCCCAGCCTCCTAAGTACTGGGATTATAGGCATGCACCACCATACCCAGCTACCTGATGCAATTTACCCATTAAGATGATCAATACTCAGTCATGACCTCATTCCTCTTGCTAAGTTCCCTGGGACCACACTTTTCAGAGTACGCTTCTGTGATACTTGGGTAAGTCAGCAACGGAGCTGGATCTGAAGGCTTCCACTGGTCTCACTGGCCAAGTGACTATATCTGATTCATTCAGATTCTACCATCTGATGCCACAGATTGGCAGGTATCAACTTATCCATGAGCTGGGGGTACAACAAGCCTTCATGGCTTTCCCAGCCCATTTGGGAGGATTTGCAAATTACTTTCCTTAGTGCCGTCCATTCCAGTGGCTCTTTGGGCCATAATTGAAATAAATGAGGCATGCTTTTATGACATTGCATTTCTGATTCCCCTACAGGAGGAGGGAGACAGAGGAACACAGAACAGTTTGCTCAGGACCTCTTCAATGCCCACAGTAAGTTGGTGGAGGGGTGGGGTGGGGGGGTGGACAGAGAAAAGAGGGGAAGGGGGGGAAATGGAGGGACTGCCTGCACTTCTGCATATTCTCAATTAATTCAAGCTAAAAGCATCGCTCTTATTCAGCAGCAGTTAAAATAGGCCGTGATGAGAGCATGACAATTTCCAGCTAAACTAGAGGATAATTAGAAATGCCCTGTAGCAGGCAAGTCAGTGCTTCAATTTATTTGCTGTTTATTACCAAGTCCCTGCCCCTTGGGTGTAATGACTATAAAACCAGGCCGGCAGCTTCCCCGGGTTTGATTTAGTGCCGTAAATAGTGCTCAGAGAGTAGATTAAGCTGGAATGTGATCAAACCTTATTTGCAATCCGATTATACAAACTGCTCTTTGCACTGACCAGATTGAAGTAATTTCCCTATAGAAACGTTACACTCACTTTGGTGTAAAAATGATTAACATTTCCTGACTGTAGGTCAGCCTTTCACTTCCGCTGTAATCCTTTATCGGGCGATATGCCCATCTTTCTCTGGGGTTTGTCTCATCCCCGCGTCCTGCCTGGTGTTTAACCACGGTGTGGCATCTCGACCCAATTTAACGGGGAAAAAAAAAAAAAAAAATGAAGTAACCTCTCAGGCTCTTAGTGATGAATAATGACATACATAAACATCCTGGAAGAAGAGGATTAATAGCATATTTTCTTCCGGTTTGATTGTTCAACATTATTGACTTGCTTAATGACCTGATGGAGAACTCTTGTGGACCGCTGAAGAAATTTCCCTATCTGCTTGGAAAGGGCCGTGGAAGTACTTAGTGACAAGTATCTTTAACCTCATATGGGCTGATTTATGGGGACCAGTATCAATCACTGTGCCACCCTCCAAGAAGTATTTAAATACCAACGGTTACTGCTAATCCTTCCTCTTTTAAATAATCACCCACATAGGGCGACTGAGTCCCCAGCACTACCCGCCCCCCTCCCCTTTACCATATCAGGGTTTCTGGCTGTGAAAGCAGTTTTTCTACATTTAGCCTCTGGTAATGAAATGCAACCAACTCCATGCTAAACACTGAAAGCAAACCCTTGGCTCCGCACATATTTTTGTGACAATCAAAGAAAATATTTGAGTCTGAAATTCATTATCATAGCCGAACTCCAATACCCGCAATAACATGTTTTGTTGTACAACATATTTAAGCTGATTTTCTTCAGACATTTTTGGCTTTAACTCTTTAAAAGCCATCCACACTCTCTAAATGTTCCCAGGCTTCAGCTGAATGGTTGCAAAACACACCCAGCAGAGTCTCCTTGTCTTAAGGGAGTGTTCCCAAGTGATTTAAACACACAGATGGCATGGAACCGAAAGGGCCACATTTAGATAAATTCTTCATATAGCATTTTTCGGTGAAATGTACATGATACATCAATTACATCCAAAGTCTGTGAAGATTGGAGGAGGAGATTACATTTTGTATTTACTCCATGCCAGAAAAGACTTTATTTCTCAAGGAAATACTTCTCAAGAAGCTCCAGGGTAACAGAACCATACAATTTTTTTTAGCCGTGTTGCTGATTTTCTTTGGAATTTGCAGCCCGCAGAATGTGGAGGAAATGACCTCAGATACTTGGACCCAAAGCTTTGGGAGCAGGGTTGTACATTCTTTTCTTTCCAGGAATCCAGGACAATTTTGGAGCCAAAAAGTACAATACTTGGGACTACATTTGACCCTTCTCCTGGAACGTGGGGATAGACTTAGTGGCTAGAGTTTACATTATCAATTAGGAGTCAGAAAATGAGCAACCAAAAATGTCTCCTTTTTTTTATCATCTCCTTTTTTTATCATCTCCTTTTTTTTATCATCTCCTTTTGAAGCAGTGATTCATCCAGATAGAAATTGGTCTCTAAAAAGCCATAAAATCTGTCCTTCATTCTCTCTTTCTTTTTTTGGTTACAAAAGCAACACTCTCTTATAAAACCTGAGAAAAACACATTGAACTTTAATTAAAGTTACTATCTCAATACTCCACTGACGATGTAAGTTCTACCTGTAGCTTGTTGGAAACAACAGCAAAAAAATAAAAATGAAATAAACAAGCAGCCCTAATACCAAACAAATCTCCAAGCTCCCACCTCGGTGCGCTTGTTTATGGGCTGCAGCCTCAGAACGCACAGAGAAGACAGCAGGATGTACAAGCAGCTTCAGCCTCGCACCCTGGTGTCAATTACACCTGCGCGTCCAAACCTCAGACCCAGCAGGTAAACCTAGACTCGGGCCGTCTTCTCTACCGGTCATCACCATAAACCAGGACTGCAATGCCAGGTTTCTTTGTATAATCAACCCCATGGCAAGAAACACAGGAGAGCTGCAGAGTTGGGAGGCTCTAAGTAGCCTCTGTGCTCAGGTGAGGAGGGATGGGGCAGCGGGGCGGCCATCCTGCTTGAACCAAGTACACATGACTACAGGATGCCCGGGAGGGAGACGGGCAGTTGCACAGACCCCAACACCAATGCACAGGCAGGCGAGCCAGGCGGGAGGGCTCACGCTTAGCCTGCTAGACGGCCTCTCTCTTCCTCTCGTCTGCTGCTGCCTGGAGGCTTCTCAACAGCGGTTTTTGAACCACCCAATTTCCTTTTTTTGTGACGCTCTGGGTACCTGCAACTCGTGCAAACGTGCAATTTTCAGAATAAAGTGGCTACTAATATGTAAGATCCAGAAAAGAAAATGAATGCATACCAAGGAAAATCCGGGGGACATGACTGTTAACAACTCATTTCAGAGGTGTCTGAATAGATCGGATGTTTTCTGTACGTTTGTTCTTAAATTATCCTACCTTCAGGGGAAAAAATGCAAGGTTGAGACAAGATGTGAAATTTATCTGCAATGTGACAGTTCTGAAACCGTCTTGCGAGTAATGCTTTGTTAACACAAATAAAATATTTTCACATTGAAGAGAAAGGGCAGGGTCTGTTTCCACTTGTGCCCCAGGTCCCCGAGGTCTCCCTGTTTCATGTTACGCATTTTTACAAAGTGTGCTGACTGGCTAATTTTGTAGTGCCATGTATAAAATAAGTAGCATATGTATTATTTCCAACCTACAAGCTCTTGTTTTCAAATATCATAAAAATCACTCTTTGGGAGGGGATATACATATTAGCATTTCATTTTCTGATTTTTCATGCTGTTCAGCTCAGAAAAATGGATCAGGGGTTGCGATCTGCTGAAGTGACTTACGAATGTCATTCTTGGGAGATGACTTCTTATAATTTAAACTTTAAAAATAATTACTGAATTAAAAGATGAATTATATTTTGAAGATACACAGAGTTGTGAGCTTTGTTGCTTGTATTGTCAAATGAAAATTAGAGCCTACAGTCTCTGTCCTCTGGCTACATGCTGATGTAATTATCAAAATGGTATTTAGGTGACTTCTTTCACTTTTCAAGAGCAACCCCCGTCTGCTTGCCTTTGAACTTGACCCTGAAACAGTATATGCTGAGCATAGACCAATCTTTCCTTCCTTCCTTCCTTCCTTCCTTCCTTCCTTCCTTCCTTCCTTCCTTCCTTCCTTCCCTCCCTGGGGATTAAAGCCAAGGGCATTCCACCTCCAAGCTACATCCCCAGTCCTTTTTATTTTGAAACAGGGTCTTGCTAGGTTGCTGAGAGTCTTACTCAGTTGCTGAGGCTATCCTCAAACCTGCAATCTTCCTGTCTCGGCCTTCCAAGTACTGGGATTGCAGCTATGCACCACCACACCTGACTAAAACACAGACTTTCATGTTTCCTCAGAAGCTCCAAGAAGGACAGAATTCACACCCAGCTCAGCACTTAGATGCATTTGCCCCTGTGATTTTTTAAGATATCCCTGGTTTCTCTGTAGTTGCTGTTGACATCAGAATAGTATACATTTTTTAATAAGTTAGTTACCACTTGTGCAACAAGTTTAGTTTTTATTCCTAGTACTTTCAGAATTCATGAGCTCACTCACTACTGAATAAAGTAGGTAGCCTTGTTACAAAACAAAAACAACAGCAGAAGCAGAAACAAAACCAGCAGCAGAAACTCTTCCCTGTCTCCTCCTGCTCCTCCTTCTCCTCTTCCTTCTCCTCCTCCTCCTGTCTCTTCCCTCCTTCCTCCACTTTCCTTTCCTATCTGCATCTATGAGGATGTAAGTCTGCTCTACATAAAACAGGACAGGCCCACCTATTTGCAAAAGAGTACACAAAAGGAACAGAGAGGGAAAAGCACAAGAGGAACGGGGAGATTGAGACAAACTTCCACAGTGTCAAAGACTTGGAAGTAAAAACGGAAGTAGGGGCAGGGCTCCTGTTGCTGCTCCTGCCACAGCTCTGGCCCACGTTCCAGCAATGGCACGGATGGACTGCAGAACACAGGTACTTTATGGTGCAGAACTGCAGATCCATAGTTTCTGACTCCCAGCACACATTGTGGTTTCAGTCAGTGAAGGACCACAGACACGAGAGCGGCTCTCCACAGAGCCTGGGTGTGGAGCCGGCTGTGAGATCTAGGTTTGTGAAAGTACACGCTGCGATGTTTGCGCCTACAATGACATCACCTAATGACATTTTTCTGAACTTACCAGTCGTTAAGTAAGGTAAGGACTGTACTTGGGGTAATGGCCATTCAAACCAGCATTCTGGATATTTTCTTTTCTTTTTGGTACTGGGGATTGAACCCAGGGGCTTTCTACCTCCAAGCGTTACCCCCAGCCCTATTTTATTTTGCAACAAGGTCTCACTAGGTTGCTGAAGGTCTTACTAAATTGCTGAGACTGGCTTCCAGTCGATGATCCTCCTGTCTCAGCCTCCCAAGTCCTGTGATTACAGGCACGTACCACCACGCCCATCTCTGGGTCTTTCCGGTCAGGGTTGGCCACACCTTCAGCACACGGGGATTATGCGTGCATCTCTAGATGCAGGAGTGTGTTTAGCTCTGACTCGTGGCTCTTTCGCTATCTCAGCAGCTGTCACATTTCAGTCCTATTGAAGAAGCTTTGTGAATTCATTTACTCCGCCCTGGCGCTGAACGATGACGTTGCTAAATCTCACTCTCGTCTGCAAACTGGGGTCCTCCGTGGTGGCGATGCTGCTTCAGTGACAGCTTTCTGCTCCAGTTTGTGCATCGTTGGCCCTTATCTTACCAATGGGGGAACTGAGGCGGTAAAAGCCACGCCAGGAACCAAATCCAAGCATCACCCTGGGTCGTTCTGTTTGCTTAATGCGCCCTCTTTAATAACCAGGGCTTTTTGGGACCTCCTGATATTGTGACTTATGGGCTCATTTGGCAGGCTGGGACAAGATTCAATTTGGGGAGCAAGGTGATGGGCGTCAGATGGTGTGGCCCTCACCGCGTTCTGCTTCCAATTGAGGGATTGAATTCATAAGACGCGTAATGCCATCTACTTGGGATAATGCCCTGTTTGCAGCTTTATAGGGTATTTGTCAGGCAGAGATGCCATCATGGCAGAGTCTATGCCTTTTCTTTTAAATTAGACTGATGTGATTTGATGTTAACAGGATTGAAAGTGCTGGCTGCATCCTGGTGCAGCCTGAGCAGAGGGACAACCTGGCTCACCACACCAGTGGCATTTTTGTGTTCCTGGCCTGGCCTCCTCTCTGGGGGGGGGGGGCAAGAAAAGGAACAGGAGGCAGGTGGCGAGATGCACCTCCATGGGAACAGTGCTGAGTGCATTCTCGGGCTGCGAGGGAGAGGTGCTAGGGACTGGCCTCCCGGAGCTGTGCAGCTGCGGTTGGCTGGACAGTCTGGTGCTTGTCCTGAATGCTGACAGCCCCGAGAGCTAGCCAACCACTGCCCAGCAACGCAGAGTGCAGAGGCCAAGAACAGCCAGGCTTACCAACACCGTGCAGGGCTGACAGAACTGCCCTCCTCCCTGGACAGCCCGGCCAAAGAACACCTGTGCCCCTGCTCATGGCTGGTGCTGCATCCACCAAGCCCAGTCCTGCAAACCTGTCCAACTGCTACAGAAAAGTCACTCCATGTGACGATGTGATGGGTCCAACTCTACCTGTTTTCATGCAGTGACAGCAGTGGAGAAGGTGGCACACTCCTTTTTGTTTGTTTGGTTTTTGGTATGGGAGATTGAATCCAGGGGCAGTCAACATCCCAGCCCTTTTAAAAAATTTTAAATTTTGAAATAGGGTGTCACTAAGTTGCTGAGGTTGGCCCTCAAATCTGTGATCCTTCTGTCTCGGCCCCTCCAAGTATTGGCATTACAGGCGTGGGCCACCATACCCCTGCTGAGATTTCTGCTCTCTTTGAACTTTCTTGCCCCCCCCACATAACCATGTTCTAGCTTTCTTCTATATTGTGTCCCAGCTGTGGCCCAGGTGATTGGAACAGAGGAACCTCAGGCACAAAGGCTGTTTCCTTCAGGAAAACAGTGCAGAAGAAGCACTAAGCCCCATTTGCTGGAGCTTGCTTCTTGCCCAACCCAGTCCTCCACTTACCATGCAGAGCCAGGGCCCTTGGGACCTTTGAGCATGGAACCCAGCCAGGTGACCCTGAGCTGCAGAACCAAGTGACCTGGGAAGCAGCCAGCTCTCCTCTCGCGAGTGAGGACTACCTTCTCACGGTCAGGTAGGTTGCTCTGACCTCAAATGCCTTGCATCCTTTTTGTAAAACTTAATCTACTGGCCAGCCAGGCCTGGGGAAGCGATTCTAAAAAGTAGGTTTCGAGCTTTTCCATTAGGAGTGCATTATATGGACAAGTCACTTAGGAAACTGCCAAACTCCTCTTTGGGTTTGTTTTGTAAATTTCTGAGAAGAAACAACTACCTATATTCTCTCTGAAATTCAAAAGCAAATGGTATTATGAAGGGCGTCTTCTGTGGACAAGTAAATTGCATTCTACAATTTGGGGCAGCATTTTCTTGCATTTCTGCTAGGTCTTTGATAAATTGCAGAGCTCTGAAATTGTAAGGAAATGGAAAAATAGCAGGAATCAACTTTTTCCTTAAGGTGAATTTTAAAATATCCACTGCAATATAAGCAAACTAGGCCAAACCCTTCCGCTGCGTTGATTTCTTCCTGGAATTACAGATGTGTGACATCTCTTCTTCCATTTTATCCCTGTTATCAATCCTGGCTCAAATATTACTTATGAAACTATCATATAATAATGTTCCATCATTTCCTTAAACAACATCAAAAAGGTTTCTTAAGTGTTTGGCCTAAGCCAGGCATGGTGATGTATGCTTGTAATCCCTGTACTTGGGAGGATGAGACAGGAGGATCTCAGGTTCAAAGCCAGCCTTGACAATTTAGCAAGGCTCTTAGCAACCTAGTGAAACCTTGTTTCCAAATAAGAAATAAAATTGGGCTGGGGGTATGTAGCTTGGAGGTAGAATGCCTCTGAGTTCAATCCCCAATGCCAATAAATAAATAAATAAATAAATAAATAAATAAATAAATACATATATACATACATACATACATACATAAATGTGTTTGGCCTAACTCATAAAAAATTTCAAAAGAAAATGATATACCAGTATTTGAAGCAACAAATAAACAAACTTTTAAAATATTAACCTTCAGTGTTGGTGAAGATGTTGTAAAACAAGAATACCCATTCAATACTTATATGTCTATAAGTTGGCTCAATTTTTAAAAAGAGAAATTTGGGAATAATGTATAGTTTTAAACTTTAAGTAAAGCAAATGTTCATGCCATCACTTAAGAATCTGTCCCGAGGATATAATCAAGGATGACATACATTAATGCTGAAGACTATTTATTGGAGCATTATTACTTTTTTTTGTGGTACTGGGGATTGAACCCAGGGGCATTCTACCTCTGAGCTACATCCCCAGCCCTATTTTTTATTCTTTATTTTGAAACAGGGTCTCACTAAGTTGCGGAGGGCCTCACCAAGTAGCTGAGTGGAGCATTATTTTTAAGAGTGAAGAAATGGAGACTACAAGCCCCTTGTGGAATTCCTTGTCTCTCAGAGGAGTGGAACTTCTTCTGAGTAATAGAATGGTGGTTGGTTAGAGCGCAGATGAGCAGGACATTTGTTAAAACGGAAGTCCATTCTCTGCAGAACCTGATTCAAGATCGCTCTCTCTGGTCACTTTCTGCCTCAGTGAGACTCTTTAAGGTTTCAGGAAATGATGTCCTAGGGTTGCTACGACAATGGAAAGAAGCACAGGGAATAGCTCAGGGGACAAGAGGAGCTCTAGTACTAGTCCCAGGACCCTGTCAGCCTGCGACTCAGCTTCTCTGCATCTACAGGGACGTTTCTGAGCCTTTGGTGTTCCTTCTGAATTCTTATCTTTTTTTGTTGTGTAACCCAAAGTCAGATTTTAACCCCTATACAATGTGGTACAGAACAAAAGATGGGAGCCGTGGGAATCCTTGGGCTCAGGTGAGCAAACTCCACCCCCATGGAGCTGCTGTCTACCTTCTCCTGTCCCGTCTAATGAGGGATGCAGATCCAGGCACCAGACCTGACCGGCTGAGGTGGTTAGCTGCCTGCATGTTTACAACAAAGAGATCCGTGCACCCTTGTTTACTTTTCTAAAATTCTGTGACTAAGTGCTATCCCTCTTCAAATGTGCTTTATGGACCACCCTAATGTAAGTTAATGAGTTTTATAAGCTATTCAGTTGAAGTGTTTCCATGAATTAGTGTCATATTCTGACTCCATTACTCTGGTTCTAGAAGAACACACAGAAAAGTGCATAAATCATAAGTGCCTAGTTTGGTTATTTTTCACAGAACAGAAACATCTATGTAATCATTAGACTGAAAAATTAAAGATTGCTAAGACCCCACAGTCCTCCCTCACACCCCTCTGAGTCATTACCCACCGGAAGTAGCCACTGCCCTGGTATCTACCAGCATACACTGAATTTGCACACTTTTGAACTAAAGAATATGGAATCAAACCATTGGTACTTTGTTGTTGCTGTTTGGCTTATTTCTCCCAACACTACATTTGTGTGCTTCGTTCATATTGGGTCTAATTGTGGCTACTCTTCTGTGTCAGTCAGTGATTCCACTTCTGTACACTGAACAAACCTTGCCATACAGCTTAGATTTATTTGCTCACAGTTTTGAAGATTTCAGTGGTTCAGTCCATGTTAGGCTGGGTTACATTGGTGGAGCTCAGGGTATAGTGGCAGAAGGTGAGAGAAAGGGGTGGGGAGAACTCTGCTATCACATCACAGAGACTGGAAGCAAGATCAAGCAAGCAAGGGGACTCAAGGCGACAAGCACAATTCCCAAGGCCGCACCTCCAATGACCACCTTCTCCAGCCTCACTCCACCTGTCTAGCCCACTACTCAATAAATTCATCACAGTGAATTTATCTGCTGATGGTATTACAACCCTTTTGATTTAATTATATCGACTGTCAACATCAATACATGAGGTCTTTCGGGGGACATTCTATATCGAAACCATAACATTTCCACTAGTTTATTATACAAATAAAACACAATTTATTTGTCCACTTTACTACTCGTGAATGTTTGGGTTATTTCCAACTGTTGGTTATTTTCAACATTGATCCAAGACAGGATCCAGTTTGGAGACAGACATGAGGCACAGTCCAAAAGATGTATCCCAGAAAGGACACCATCCCCTTGCTGCCTCTTCTCAGCCACTGATTGGAGGAGGATGAGTACACGTGGGTAGTACTCATTCTTTTATTCCTCCTATAAGCATATATCCAGAGCCTCCCATGTGCCTGACTCCGAGTCAGACGATGGGTATTGATCCATTCATCAATAAACTAGTCAGGTCAGACAATGTCCTTGCCTTCATGGTGCTTACGTTAATAAACCCGCCAATGGTAAAAAGGGCTATGAAAATTGCCCGAGATAAACTGTGCCCAGCTTAAAGATTTTCTGGTATCCCACCTTCACTGCATAACTGATAGGATCCTGGGTAAGAATTGACTGAGTATCTCCCACCCACGAATCTAGAATGAATGTGTTTGGATAATAGTACCCACTGAATAAATAGGTTGAATCCCCTGAATGAATGGGCCGTCCCCCAAAGCTGTGGAGTTTTGATGGAAACCGCCATGGACCTAGAGTCCAAAAGAACATTTAACATGCTGCCTGCTTGCCATCTTAAAGTCAGGTTTCCAAAGCTGAAGGACCATGAATGGTCCAATAAATCACCTGGATTGCTTTATCCTCCCTCAGCCCTCTCTCTTCTCTCTCGTGTCCTCTTTCCTCCTGATCCAAATCACTTTTGCTTAAATTGCTTAGAAAAATTACCCAACTTTTCCTCTTCGTCTGACTACAGAAATGTGGTCCATCAGACTGAGCTGGTTTCTAGAACAATTTCTTCGGTCTGCCTACTCTGTAAGTGGTGGCTGACCAAGTTAGACTATTTTATAGCATATACCAGTATTCGGGGCAACTGAACTCTAGGCTGAAATTAATTTGAGTCAAAATTAATTTGAGTAAGCCATGTATTTTAAATGCAGAAAAGAAGTATTTGTTTGTAAATATTAGTTCTGATAAATATTATCTACCAAACATAGTGAATTATCAAAACTCTTATTTTGGTAGTATTTTGTTTCTCAAATTGTCATTTGATGTATTACTTTGATCTTTTAAAATACCAACTATCTTTCTGTAGCAATTTTACACATTTTCTTAAATATTTGATAAGCCACAGTTGAGAGCTTTGGATCAATGCAATCAATTGCTAGAGGAAAAAGATTTGGTTTCTAGTATTTAAGCAAAGCTTGCCTTAGTTCTCATATCATGACTGCTAAGGCCCTTTATCACCATAAAATTTTATTATTTTTAACACATAGCTATATGCTAAAAACTAAGTTAAGGCAAACAGAATAAAATCTAACAGAGTTTTTCAAACAAAGCCATAGAAAAAAAACAAAAAAAATTATATTAATATAAATTAATTTTAATCTGACATAGCTCAAAAATTCCAGAAAATTTACTCATAATTCATATGCATATATGTTTGCTCTTGAATATATCATTCTAATTTGTGTTAATTATGATGGCTAAGATGGCATAAAACTTCTCAGTAGAACCAAGTTATGTTTGTGCTGGGAATAATTATTTTTTAAACTATTAATTTGCCAAGATGCAACACAAACTGTTTAAAAGGTGTAAAGGAAACTTTAACAAGAAGAAACTCCAGGCAATGAGATATTGCGCATATAAAAACTAAGATCAATTGTTTTCCCATTACATAATATTTCACTGGTTTCAGGTCAAATACCTAATGTCATTATGAGTCACCAAAGCGAACATTGTTTTACTGCCGTATATGCATAATAACGCTTTAATTATCTTCATTCCAGCGACTTTCAAGTTGTTGGTCATCCTCTAGCTACAATAGACTTGCGTGGGAGTGTAGGGTTGCTTATTCTGGAGTCAGAAGGGATGTGCGATGTTGTCTAACACAGAAAGATTCCTCGGATATTTCAAACCACTCGACAGTTGTGGGTACATTTACAGTATCAAGTGTTAAGCAGAAATTGTTCCTTCAAAGCACTCCAAGGTCCAACAGATTCTGCTAAAATCAGCATGGTCATATTCAAATAACTTTTCAGTAGAGGAAAATGAGTAACTGTCCTCTATTTCTGATCACCACAAGAAAGGAAAATATGCACTGAAGGTTTAGATTTTTGTGTGCGCATGAGTGGTATTGGGGATGGAAACCAGAGGCATTCTACCTCTGAGCTATACCCCAGCCCTTTTTCTAAAAAATTTTGAGACCGGAGAATCCGGGTTCACGGCCAGCCTCAGCTACTTAGTGAGGCCCTGCACAACTTAGTGAGACCCTGTTTCAAAATAAAGAAAAAAAATGGGGCTGGGGGTATAGCTCAGAGTTAGAATGCCCTTGGGTTCAATCCCCAGTACCGCCAAAAAAAAAAAAAAAAAAAAAAAAAAAAAAAAATTTGTTTTGAAACAAGGTTTCACTAGGTTGCTGAGAGTCTCACTAAATTGCTGAGGATGGCCTTGAACCTGGGATTGTTCTGTCTCAGCCTTTCAAGCACCAGAATTACCAGTATGCACCACCACACCCAGCCTGAAGATTTATATTTCAAGCAGTGAATGGAATTTCTTGAGAGTATAAGGAAGCAGTTATCTCATTTTGACGCAGTGGAGTGAGGTCTTACAAGGATGAGCCATTAGAGAGTGGCTTTGTTGTATATTTGGGGTGGGAGGAATTTGGAATATGGAGAGGGGAGGGGAGGATGTGTGTGGAAGGACATATGGGAAGGAAGTTCTGGAGAATGCGCACCTGAGCCCAAGAGGTACCTTTCTCACTTTGATAACCAAAAATGAGTTTCAGTTGCTTTCACTCTGCAGAGAACTGTAAGGTGTGCCCTGGACCCTCAGAAAGCTGGCCTATTAATCATCAAGAAGTCAAACAACAATAAATAAATGCTGGGAAGGTTGTGGGGAAATAGGAAGTCGTCTACATTGTTGCTGGGATTTCAAATTAGTATTTTCTTTTTTGTGTGATACTGGGGGATTGAACCCAGGGGATTAGTAATGATGATGAAGATGATAATGCTAATGTGTGTTTATTATTTTCTATGAACCAGGCATTGCATTGGGTATTTGATAAATATTATCTCCTCAATCTCAACTCTGTGTGGTAGGGTCCTGTTGTTTGTTTGTTTGTTTGTTTGTTTATGGTACTGGGGATTGAGCCCACAGGCCTTCTACTTCCGAGCAACACCCTCAGCCCTGTTTTTTTTTTTTTTTACCTTGAAAACGAGTCTCACTAAGTTGCTGAGACTGGCCATGAGCATCCTGTCTCAGCCTCCCAAGTTCTAGGATGCAGGTGTACACTGCTGCACCTATTTTGGAAATGAGAGTGAGGGTAGTAGGTCGGGAATGTGCCCGACATCACACTCACGGGAAGTGGCAGAACCACGATTCAAGTTAGGATTGCTGGTGGCCCAGTGGGGCTCCCTGCACCCCCTCTCTGTGATCTTCTGTGATCTCAGCACGTTTTCCTGTTGGCCTCCAAATGGTGTGCTATGACTTGGGGGATGTGACCATGTCACCTCATCATCAGGTTGACACATCCTCTGAGGTGTTAGAAAGCGAAGTGAAAAGTGCCCCGCCCCTCCCCCACCCCAAGGTTGGCTTCTAGAAGGAACACCATGAGAGCAGGTGAGGTGGGCCTCACTGGCTCCCCAGGAACCTCTCTGACCCTGGCCATGTTTGCATATGTTACACACTTGTGACCTGTCTTATTTCCAAAGACATCCTGGGCAGCTTAAGGAGATTCCCAAAATACTACAAAATAGGAGAAACTGTATTCAGATGAGAATTAAGAAGAAGAAAAAAATAGGAGCTAGGAATGAGACTAATTACAAAAACACTTATTTTAAAGTTCTATGTACTTACTAATAGGGGCCCTAAATTTGGCTCAAGTTCCCACATGAAGTGAGACCCCTGAGTAGTTACATGACTCAGGGTTTGTAGTAAAAACCAACCAACTCTTTCAAATATTAAGATGGGAGGAAAATTCTACCCAGGAAAATGTTTTTCTCTTTAGTGTAATGGATACTGTCCTCCCCAATGGTCGTAAACACAGAAATGGGTCTTACCAAGATCTTCTATTCAACAATGGAATGAAAGGTCATTTTTCTCCTGCTCACAACTGGGCTGAGAATGTCTGCTGGCAGCACTAGGATTCTTGTTTAAACACACACACACACACACACACGCACACACACACACACACACACACACACACACACACACCATATATACATACATACACACATAAATCTGTTCTAATATCCCCAAAGTGAACAACTGGGTCTCAATCTTCTTCCCTTACACCCTGGTCCCATACATGACCTTCCCCAGCTAGCTGAAGCACTCAGGCCCTGGGCTGCCCCATCCCTCCACCTCCAGGCCTGAAACAGGCCCCTTCCCTCTCAGCAGTGGTCCTGGAGTGTGATGGGCTGCCCTGCTAAAAAGAAAACTATGTTCCCTGATCCTGCCTTCTTGTTGTCCTGTGATAACCAAGAGATCTGGGAGTCCAGCAGTTTAATAGCCGAACACACCAGTGTCCCCGCAGAGAAGCCTACAAGACCTCCGTTCAATTTGCTTTGCTGTCTTCCCAGTGCTAGCATATGCCGTTCTGCTGTGTGTTTTGTTGGGATGTGGTTTGTATTTGGTCTCACGGTCTGGTCTTTTGTTCCTTGATATATGCTTGCTCCCGGTTTTGAATGGTGCACAGTGAGCTCAGCATTCGATGACTGGGGTTCGAATCCTGCACAGCCACTTCCCCTGTCCCTTTGTGGGATCTGGTGGCTTTGACTCCTCACTCCCAGGACTGGGCTCATTAAATGCTGTAAAGTGGCCACACAGCTAGCACGGCCCCTGGTGCAGGGTAGGTGATCAGTGCATATATTTAAAAGAGCAAAATTGAGAATGACTATTTCTCCTTTCATCTCTCCACAGCACCCAACATATCATACGTATGGGATTGATGTCATTCATTAGAATAAGTCCCTGAGATTTCAGGCTACCTGTAAATTGATGAGAGCACTAAGGATAAAAGACAAGGAGAATCAAAATAATTTGCCGCAAAATAGTATCATGGAAAGCAAAAACAAACAAACAAACAAACAAACAAAAACAAAAGACTCCGAGTACACTTACCCTTTTTCGTGGCCTGATTTTCAAACCCTACCTCTATTGAATTGTGATGTCACGAGGAAGAACAGTTTCACAATTAAAATTATAGCTCAAGTTACTACTATTAAGTTATTAAGTTTTATATTTTAAAATTATAGAATAAATATAGCCTTGAAACTAGCGAAACCACAGTGCTGTACTTCAAAGGCCAATCTATGGGAAAAGCCACACCAAGGATAATTTTCATTAGTTTTATATGCCCCAAACTTTTATAAACATTTTTAATAATATAACTTATAAGCCGAAACCAAACGACTAAATATACTATAAAAATAGCCCCCCTGGAAACCTATACAGCATTGGGAGTATGGAAGGATAAGTTTCATTTTCAAAAGTAAGTGTAATTGACTAATTCCTCAAGTCAACATTTTTCACTTACCTTCAAATTCCAAATAAATTGAAATTTGATTTTGATTTTCTTGGGTGGTAACTGGCTCTGCTTTTAACTTTTTAAAAACTTCAGCTTTAATGTAATTAATGCCAACTAGGCTAAGTTGAAGTTCTTAGTTCTTTTATTTGAATCTTTGTTAACTAAAAAAAAAAAAAAGAGCTACTATTACCTTTACATTAAAAAAATTTTTAATATTTTTCTGATTGTAAAGATTGCATATATTCTTCATAGAAAATGTGGAAAAGTAAAATTTTTCAAGAATAATTCATAAACTCAGATGACAAAAGGTGCTCAACATGTTTGGATACATTCTTTGAAAAAATAATAGTCTGTTAAAATTCATAAGCTTTTTGGTTTTTCTATTTACATCTCTGGCTTGGACATGCAAATACCTGGCTACGAATGTTATTTTTAAATGGTCTATTCATTTTCTTTTTAGGACTATCTATGCACTCTCCTGAGTAATTTTATTTTCCAAGCTTTAAATAACATTGCATTTCTTTTCATGTCTTTATCAAAATAACATTTCTTTCATCAACAGATGTTTTATTGATAGCTCTTTTCTGCTCTTTCCCCAAATTTTTCAGCGTTCCACAAAAGCATGACACACATAATTTTGATTGCCATGTAGTTGAGTTATGGTGGGAGAATAAATTTTAACACTTAATAAGCATTAACCTGACACCTTGTAGTATTTCCATGTCATTTCATCTTTCAAGCATTTTTGTTTTTGAGGTTGAGTGTAATACTATTACCTCAATATTGCAGATGGAAAAACTGAAGCTCCAAGAAATTATATAATTTACTCTGCCATTTTTTTATATATTCTGAATGTAGGCCCAATTGGATTCCTTGATAAATTTGATGTAGGATATTAAAAAAAGGAGAGAGAGAGAGAGAGGATTAAGAATGACCTCTGAGTTTGGGCCCAAACTACTGGAAGAATGGAGTTGCTGTCTTTTGAATGAAGGGCTTAGTGGAATCAAAATAAGAAGAAAGATGTTGAATGGGCTACTTACTTGAAAAGTCTTAAAAACTGAAGATAATAGTCCCTGTGCATGAATTTAATTAATAAAATCTAAACATCTTATCTTGAGTGTTTTGGAGACATGAATAAAATAGAGTGAACAATACAACAAACCTTGGAAATTGTAATATATGGGAAACACTGCAGTGTAGCTAGATGCATTTCCTCCCAGTGGAAGGATAGCAAGATCGGAATCTATTCTGTGCGTTAAGATAGTAATCACATTTGCTAACACTTAGTAATAGCCTTCATCTTGGTTTGCAGAGATAAATGATCCACAATTAAAATGAATCTGTGGGAAGGCTACATTCCACGAAAGGACAAAAGTGTACTTTTTATTTATGGCTAAAATGAAGAGAAAATAAATAACTAATGCGTGAATTCCAAGATGGCTGACCTTCCCCCAAGGAGGCGGGCTTCATCTCTCTGCTCAGGCAGAGAAGCCTCGCCAAGCCTTTCTCAGAGCCAAATGATTAATCAAGTGCCTTGTATTTGATAGCCTAGTGTCTCCCTTCCATTTCTGTGTAATTATGTTTCTTTAATGTTTTATGTTGCAGGACTTTACCTTGTAAATAGTTCTATAATAAATGCTATAATTAATTTAATAGCACTTTGACTGCATTGCATTCTAGGGTGTGTCTTCTTCAAGCATCTTCTGGAACCAGGCCAGCAGCCTCAGTGTGGGGGCACACTTGCCAGATTCCCCCCAACAGATGAACTGTAGGACGGGAGGGAGGAGAAGGGGAGTAACCTTGGAATACAATTCAAAATGCTTACCCCAGATCCAGTATGTCTGCCCAAGATCCACCACCAACAAGCTCATGGTCTGTTGGAAGGCAAACCAATGGGTCCCTGGCAAAGCAAGAACTATGTCTCTGGATTTTTGTTGACCTAAAGAAGAGGCCCACTGGAAAGTCTGAGGATCTCACAAACAAATCCCCAGGACACTCTCTGTCCCCTCCAAAGTGTGGGAAAAGGGATCTCCAGTTCTGACATGGCCTTTGGGGTCCCTGGGGGAGATAGTTTCTATTGCCATCCCTGGCAGGAGAGTCTATGCTGTTGCTGTTGCTTTGGTGGGAATTGGAGGGCTGCAGGGAGCTAAAGAGGGGTTGAACTTGTTTAAGTGCCAGTCTCTTAAAAACTTCCGGGCAAAGCTGCACAAGTAGGCAGATAACGCAGGAGTAGAGTATTTTTCCCTGGGGGACATGTTCTGGAAGGAATTGCTGGAAGGAAATTCTCATGAATGTCCAAATTCAATGGATCTGCCAGCCATTCCTCAGGCTTAGCTCTCCCGCTGCCAGCCCATCGCTATCACTGAATCTGCCCCTTGATAAAATCGGTTTGGTGGGTGATATGTTTTCATCTAAGGAGTTATTCTGATTTAAATACACATCTTCCTGTAAATCACGCTGTCTTCATTTTTATGGATTCCATGGTGCCCATTTACAGTCTAAACTTTGAAATAAATTCACACACTTAAGAATGGACTGTCCAGCGTATGAAATCTATTTGGCATAAAAGCCACTCACGGAGGAAGGGAGGCTGTCCCTACGGCTGCATTTGATCAAAACTGGAAAATAAGTCTTCTGGGCTCAGTCTTTGCCTTTGGAGACCTTAAACTTTTCAGATTCCACTTTGGTAATCTTGTGGCTGCAGTGGGGAGGGAGATGGGCTTCTGCACAGAGAACCAGAAGAAGATTTGGAAAATAGAAACCTGTCTAATGACCCATTCATTTACATATTGTGCATGCAATCAAAAAAATATTTATTGAACACCCGTAGTGTTCCTCTCAGACGGCCTCTGCTGTGGCCCAGGAGAGAGCCACCTGGTCTCACCAACTTTTGACAACTATAAAATTGCAGTGTTTACTTGCTAACAAGCAAGAATCTTGTTTCTTTCTTTTTCTTGGGAGGTGGGGGTACTGTGGATTGAACCCAGGGCATTCTTCCTCTGAGATATAACCCCAGTCCTTTTTATTTTTTTTTATTTTGAAACAGGGTCTCCCCAAGATGCTGAGGCTGGCCATGAACCTGTGATCCTTCTGTCTCAACCTCTCAAGCACTGGGATTACAGGCATGTGCCACCGTGCATGGCTGCGAAAAACATTTTTAAGTGAATAAAATGTGTTGCTGTTTCCTGCAGCCTCTGAATACCTCAATCCTGAAGTCTCCAATCTTTTTCTGGCCTAAGGTAGATCCTGATATCTGTGGAAGTTGTAAGGTCATTAAACTAAATCAGCCAAAGTCACAGCTTTGGTTACAAAGATAGTATTAATAAAAACATTACCATATGATTATTAAAACAAGAACCATAAAAGCTAGCCCTCTGGCATTCAATTTTGTTCATACACAACAGAGCTCAAAATAAATTGTTAGAAGTTAACAGCGATGAAACATTAGTCATGTTGCACTTTAAATATAATTCTTTAAAAATCTTACACTGAATGTCCATGGATGATAGCACCTGGAAAGAACAGGTATGGACATAATAATGCAGTAAGCTATGGCAAAACTAATCAATTAAAGTTGCAAAGTGTGCCTACAGAAGTTAGACCCAGTATTCTTTGAGAATCTGTTCTTTAAAAATAATAATAATAATAATGGATGTAGTTAGTGGTGAAGTTGAAGTTTAGAGTCCCTGAGGCTGACTTTTAGATAGACTGTCAACAGCCTTCTTACTAGTACACGGATACCCTTTGCAATGGAAGCTCCTAGAATATGAGGAGAGTGATCTTCAAAACTTTCGCAAGATACTTTAACAGAAATTAATCATTAGTATTGTAAAAATGGAACCGAGGCAGGAAAAGAATGAAAAAAAAACCCCAAAGTTAAAATTCCTGCCCTTCCCTGAGCCCGTGACCACACAAGCACCAGTCTAATACCCACTGTTAACAGTCTGTGTCCTTCCAGATCTTATTCAAAGCAAGAAATACACGACAATGGGAACCCAGATAGCCAGGGATATTAAATGGCAAGCCACACATGCCAACCCCTCTGTATTCCAGTCCCATTTGCCAAAGGTAACCACTGTGAACCACTTCTCTCTTTCATTTCATCTAGTGGTTACCTCCACATAGCTAGATATTTGCCTAAGCCTCTTTTGACTTGTCAGCTTTAAGCCGCACCAATTGACTGAGAACTCATCTGAATTATTTCTCTTCCCATCTCCTCCCAGCCTCACGTGTTTATTTTCAGTTCTAGCGGTTAATTTTACAATTAGAATAATATACTTTGGGCTTTGAACTTCAGACTATGCCTCTTGACTTCCTACCAGGTAAAATTGAAGAAATTAGAGCCCCCCATGGGTCCCTGTTTCTTCATGCCTGTCTACCTACAATTTCCACGTCTTTGACAGGCTGCTCTTCAACTCTAATCAAGTCTGAACTTTTCTTTTCTTTTTTTTTTTTTTTTTTTTTGGGGTTTTTTTTTGGCGGTACTGGGGATTGAACTCAGGGGCATTCTACCTCTGAACTACACCCCCAGCCCCATTTTTTATTCTTTATTTTGAAACCGAGTCTCACTAAGTTGCGGAGTGCCTCACTAGGTAGCTGAGGCTGGCCGCGAACCCGGATCCTCCGGTCTCAGCCTCCCGAATGCTGGGATTACAAGCGTGCGCCACCACGCCCAGCTAAGTCTGAACTTTTCTATGTCTTTTTTTTTATTGAAAACCACAGCCAACTTTATCATCTACCCTAACTTTTAAATTTTAAGTCGTTATACTTTATGATTCTTCTTTGTTCTTCGGGTTCTTCCTTTTCATGTAGCAATTTTAACGGATGCAATATCTTCTTGAAACTCTAAATAGAATCCTTGAAGGCTCTTTTGTGTCCGCTGAGTAAACTCTGAGGTTGCTCGTTCTCTTTTCCATCTCGTTCATCCTTTCTGGTGCGGTTGTTTAGTGTTGGATGTCTGGTGGTTTTTCTATTGTATTTGTACAGAGGCTGCTCTCTGTCCTGCATAATCTGCTCCTCTCCCTCCTGGCTCATGGCTAGACTTTATTATCCAGACGTACTTGCAGTGAAGTATTGTACGCAAGGGGAGGGGCCACTTTCAGGCAGATGATTTTAGAGTATGACTGACTCTTCCATGATCCTTTCTCCCCCTTTTGCAACCTAAAGTCACCCGGCATAGTGTGGCTTGGTGGTAGCTGACCTTGCCTCCCAGGATGGTTGCATGTGAAGAGCCATCCACTCACTGGATGGCTGCTGGCTAGTGAAATGAATGTATATATTTTTAAGCCACTGAATAATTGTCAGGTATTTTGTTGTAGCCTCTTTGCCTTCCTCAAACAGTGCCCTAATCACTGTGTGGATGGCTTCTAGATGTGGCTAGACTTGTCTTAGGACTTTCCTTAAAAGAAATGCTTTAGGGTCCCTTGGCAAGGAGCTGAAAAATACCTCTATTATTCCAAAATAAAGAGGTCTTGGCCAGGCCCGGTGGTGCATGCCTGTCATTCTAGCACTTGGGAGACTGAGACAAGAGGATGGCAGGTTCAAGGCCAGCCTCATCAACTTAGCAAGACCCTCAGCAATTTATTGAGATCCTGTTTCAAAATAAAAAAGGTAAAAAGGGCTGAGGGGAGCTGGAGGTGGTAGCACATGCTTGTAATCCCAATACTTGAGAGGCTGAGATGGGACGATCACAGGTTCACCACCAGCTTCAGCTACTTAGTGAGACCCTCTGCAACCTAATAAGACCTTGTTTAAAAATAAAGAATAAAAATAGAGCTGGGGATGTAGCCTGGAGGTAAAATGCTCCTGGGTTCAATCCCCAGTATTGCAAAGGAAAAGGGGGAGCTGGGGTGTAGCTCTGAGGTAGAATGCTCCTGGGTTCAATCCCCAGTGCCAAAGCAGGAGAGGTCTCAGCACTGGGTATCTAGAGCCACTTTCAGTTCCCTAGATCTCCTCCAGCCGTCATTTCTTGAGGAGCCACCATATGGTTTTGAGACTAAAGGTCCTGCCTACATTGGCAGGGTGAGGTTAAGAGTAGAGGAGAAAGGGACATATATATTCCAGAAGCTATCCTTCAGAAACCCACTTCCATTTCTGCCCAGTTTCACTCACTCCTACTCTCCATTGCCACCCTGTGCTTAGAGCTTGGCTCACCCAAAGGGAAGGCCTCCTACCTGCACTGCATCTTCAGGACCCAGCTGAGCTGTCCCACTCCAAGATATCATTCAATAGCATTCCTTCTGCTCCCTGTCTTCCAGAAACTCACCTGCTTTCTCCTTCCCCCTCCTCCCAAGTTCACTTCTTCCCCTTTGTTCTCCTCCCTTGCCATCGCCATGGCATTTGGGGAGAAAAGGAAGTGAACATTGATGGACAGTCCACCATCTTGTACTAGAAGCCAGAACTCATTTTTAGAAATGCAGAGGGTTAATGGGAAGAAGGAACCAGAATTTCACTCTTTTCACTGAGGTCTTGGAAATTCATTTTTAGGAGAAAGTTGTTCTTAATCATGCCCATCAGAAAGTATCAATGAACCAGGTGTGGTGGTGCACGCTTGTAATCCCAGCATTCGGGAGGCTGAGACCGGAGGATCCAGGTTCGAGGTCAGCCTCAGCTGCTTAGTGAGGCCCTCCGCAACTTAGTGAGACCCAGTTTCAAAATAAAAAGAATAAAAAATAGGGCTGGGGGTATAGCTCGGAGGTAGAATGCCCCTGAGTTCAATCCCCAGTACCGAA